>JAVQJD010044849.1:0-48748 GCA_036023655.1 Nannoperca australis
CCCCCCCCCCCCCCCCCCCCCCCCCCCCCCCCCCCCCCCCCCCCCCCCCCCCCCACGAAACAGAAAGAAAAGACTGTGGCTGCCTGAAAGACTTGCATGGCCTTTAAGAGAGTGCAAGAGGAAAGAGGAGAGTGTGGCCGGGCTGAAAGGGAAAAAGACAAGTGTGGGGGGGTGAGGGACATCAAAAAGGTTTATGTCCCAAAGAGGATGAGGAGGGGACCTGTTCCTCATTGTTGCAGCACACTTGGGGCAGATGACTCGGAAGCACAAATCTTAGCCTTTCTGTCTTTTATGGGATTATGGAGCCTGTGTGCAAATATCTGTGAGTATTTGAATGATGTAAACAAGAAAACTCCCCTTCACATTCACACGAAAGTGATATTATAATGTATCTGTGAGGCTTTGCACCAGTGTTGCCGATGTAAATGCACATTAAAAGACTGTACATTGCACAGCTACACATGCTACGAGGCCAGAAAAAGCAAGGGGCGTTCTCTAGATTAAATAAATATCTAAATCAATAATATAAATAGGTGGAAGTATAAAACAAGTTAGTGTGATCCAGCTGAGGGCTGCCAACAGAAATATTAAGGTTCAATATCATCTATTTTGTAATCAAAAGCAACAAAACGCAGTCCGTGTGCCTGATTATATAAGAAGGTGCTGCGAGTCAGCTTGCCCAGTCAGATAAGGGCGATGAGGGGAAACACAACAGCTGACCAACTGCACGGCCTCCAAACACCCGGACAGACAGAGCTCTGTGGACCATCTGTCGGAACTAACAGGTGCGTGCTGCTCCCAGCAACTGCAGCAGCAACAGGACGCTCGCCTTGTCCTCTGTGGAGGCAGGCGACAGTCATCGCACACAAAACAAACAAGCACGGTTCAACGGTGGAAACAGCAGATTCCTCTCCGGTCAGCACGACATCACAAAACTGACAGTGACAAGCTCCTAAAACGCTTTTGGAAGTTGTGCACGTTTGGCATTTTTGCTTGAGAAATGACTCCATCAGCAAAATAGTTTTTGTAGGTTTTTCTGCTTTAGATCCACCTGGTTAAAACAAATACTAACAAGGATTAGCAGCACTATCCGACCCAGGTCCACCCTCTGCCATCATGACCTCTGACCTCTGCAAACACACACACACACACAAACAAACAAAAACCAGCCACTAAAGATTAAGTTAAGATTAAGATATCATGGCAGCGCTCACCAGCTGCTGCATGTGTGTCATTCAAATCAGTACTCGTAACCTGCAGAGCTCAACACATGAAGCCTGTGTGGGAAGCTAAAGGGCCCGAAGCACCTCTGCTGCATGTCTCAGACCAGTCAGATCTTCAAAAGCACAATGAAAAGAAGAGTTTCCGTTTATCTTTGCAAGTGAGCTTAATGCCTTGGTCTTGATGAGCCAGATCTCGTGCATATTTAAAAAGGGGCTGTTTGACTTTGAAACCTGCAAAGGGGCCCTCTGTAAAGAGAAGACAAGCAATGGCAGCAACCACATCTCCAGTTTACGTTTAGAGTCAGGGATACTGGAGAGCCGTTAAAGGACAGGATGACATGAAAGCCTCGTGGGATGGGGACAGACAGCTGCTGGGGCTCGTGCTCACACCACGTCCCCTCCTACCCATCAGAAGCTGTGAAGCCAAGCCTGGACTGTTGCTGCTCTGATCCTCAGGGAGCCACTACCAGCCATTGTGTTGCAGCCTGTCTCTGACACAGCTGTCACAGAGCACACACACAGAGAAACGCTAGACAGGTGCAGAGAAGACACGAGACAGGGTCTACAGTCTCTCTGCCCCTTCGTGGATTCACCAGAGAGCAGACAACCAGTGGACGCGTGTGTTGTGCTCAGGCCTCCATCACTCCAGAGCACGCAAACTCCATTTCCCCTCGTTTAAAAACACCGTCACCTGTATTTCGAGTCAAACAGGCGACGGACAACACAGCAGCACCTCGTCACCTGCCTGTTGAAGAGGCTGCAAGCTACACAAACTCTACTATGGGTGTTGGGAGAAACGCGCAGCGGCGTGCACGGTCACCGCAAACCAACACCGTCACGACCTCCCTGCAGCTTTCACCCACACCAACCTGCCGCTCCGGCGGCAAACACGCCCGCTCGGCCGACGCTGTGTGCGGGTACTCACCTGGTCAGGGCCGCCGCTGGAGCCGCACGCTTAGCTTTGTGGCAAGATTAGCAAATGTTCCCAACACATACTGGCGACGCAAAACATCCGGCTGGATTGCAGCGTGACCCAGCCAAAGCGCGTCAAGGTGGACAGAGTGACGACGCGGCTTCCGCCATGGCGGCGTTTCACAATAAAAGCGGGATTTTACGTGGAAATGGACGTGACGCGCCACAGCGTGTTTATTAGTGAGCTGTTCCGCACATCTTGCCTTCTACCAAGTGTCTACGAAAGCTTAAAATAATGCTTGTGACGTTTTACAAGCACATTTTCGGCGTCAAAGGGAAACTCTGGTGGGATATCAAGGCTAGCTTTACTAAACTAGCTGGCGTGTTTGGAAGCGACGTGAAGTGGGATGGGCCGCGGCCGTGAGGTGCGCGACGCCGCCATCTTGTGGTGAAAATAAATGTTCATCGTTTATTTGCTCCTGTTTTTCCTCACTGGGTTATTTATTTGATTACTTCGCCGCCGGATTCAATTTGAGTGATTCCTTCCACTTATCAATAAACTGTGATTTGCACTGTGCACGTTTTCAATGCGTGCGTGTACGTTGGATACCGCTGCGTGTGAAGGTGGGGGTGACATGTTGTTAATGCGTATGTGCAAGTTTATCTAATTTACAGACGTGTCTTTCACAATGCAAGACTATGGGGAAACGTCTCATGGGGCCAGTGTGCATCACGTGACGGACCCGGAAGTTATATATAAGTTTGCCCATTATGTCAAATATTATTTTACTGAAAACCATCTTTTCTTTTTTTTTTTTACACTTTCTTATGCAACAAAACTTTTTATAACCTAAAACTGATCAAATTAATTTTCAGCAACTGTGGTGGTGTAATAACTAGACACACGGCAGTCACGGTTCAGGCATTTGAAACTAATCACGCTATCAAAAAGAATGACACCACCCTGTAAATTACTTCTGATTTTATTTAATGGAAAAAAAGACCTTCAGGAAAATACAGTAATTCCCATAGTACACACAGAGAGGACATAAATTAGAGGCATGGCAGAAAGACGTTTGAGGGGAAACGTGTCACTTGGGTGGTAGAAAACATTTGTTCTACAGCCAGGGGCACATTGTGCACTAATGCAGGATGTAGAGGAATCAGTGAAATCACAATCTAGACTTGTGTAATCCTTAACGTGAGCAAAAGTTGATTATTCCTGTACACAAACGTCTAAATGATAGTACAAAAAGGGAATAATACAAAATACAAAAACAGGGGGGAAACTGCCCTCAAAATAAACCATAAATATTCATATTGATGCACATTGGTTTAACAAAACAATTGCTTCTGTAAACATTTTCAACATAAGGTGTGCATTACAATTTAAAAACCACTGCAGTCTCATACTTATCTGAAGGGGTACATAATAAAAATTGCAGAAACAAGACTAAAAACTAAGTCAGAGTTAAAAATATGGCGCTTAGTTCATGCCGTCTGAAGTGGTTTTGTAACACTGCTATTAGAACGTGTGACTTTTTGCCTTCTTTGCTTACCACAGATGATTAGACAGTGAAAGCCTCTCATTCCCGTGTTCTGCCGCTCTCAGCAGTGGACAGTGAAGGCACCACCCTTTACTGAGAGCAGGATCAAAGAGTCAAGTTTAGGTGTGTGTGTGGAGGGGAATTCCATGAGTCTGCTTATCAAGTTTTCTCATCCACGCACACACACGCGCGCGCACACACACACACAGCCGCAGGGTGAGAGACGGAACATGAAGTAGATGATGAGGAAGGCAGAAAAGTAAAATGACGAAATACAATTCTGGGATGGAACAATGATCCAGTTAAAGTGGTGCATTTGTCTCTTCTGTCCAGACTGGACTGAGGAAACTGCCTGTCTGAAGTGGCCAAAACGGCCAAAAAGAGGTCCTATATTGAGTCACGTAGGTGGTTCAGACTCAAGTGTTACAGTACGCACAATCCAAACAAAAACCCCTAACCCCCCCCAAAAAAGGATTTTAATCAGATGGAGACCCTTTTAAGGCAACCGTTTAGCTAAATATTAAGCTAACGTCTCCTTCAAAATACAGAGTTGGAGGATATTAGATGTGAAACAAGGCTTCAAACGCGCAACTGTGCAGACGGACAATCAGCTGATCCTGATTTGTGGCGTGTGATGTTCAAAGCTTCTTCTCAGGCCTATAGATGTATGTATGCACAATGCCTTCATTCCCTTTCTGTCACTCCCGCCCACTGGCCTCCATGCTACCTTAATGGCCACCTGCAAAATTCTGCATGTCTAATTCACAGTTTATCCTAGCCCTACTTATGACTGATGTTAAAGTAAAAATCCACTTGGGGAAGAAGAAAAAACAGCTTTGGGTAATGCATGTCACATTTCTGGGTCCATTTGTAGATTTGGTGTGTGTTGTTATATTCCCCGTAGAACAACATAATCTGCAGACTTCAAGCCAATGTCCAAGTGAAAATGAGCAACTGAAACAAACAAATCCGATTAAGGAAAAGCTGGTCGATCGGAACATTTCATCGCAATGTGGAAAATTACTGACTAATGCAAAATACAGTGAATTTTTCCTTTAAAACTCATCTATGGGTGCGTGTCCTGCATTCTTACGCTTTATTATGTGCAGCGAGTCACATAGAAAATATACAGTGTATGAAAAACTGGGGCTAATTGTGTCGAGAACACCGAAAGCAACATGCCGTCATAAACAGGGCTACTTCTGTCCCACAGAACCTTCAGTAACGAGAGGCAATGTGGTAAAAGTTGAGAAAGTATCTGTAAAACCTGGGAGAGTCTGATGTAGTTAGTATGTACACGCTGATATCCAGTACCCTGTATTTCATGGATATATCAAGAAGGTCCCTTAAAAAAAATCTTCACTTTGAGGAGAAGGCAAAGAAAGTGAAGACGCGGAGGCAGATTTACATGTCAAGCGTTAGGAAAACGGTGGCTGTGAACTAGTGTTAAATGACATGCTCCACGTGGAAATCTACCGCGGTGGGAATAACAGTTAGTTTTGCCTAAACGCAGCTCTAAACGGCTACACTCGACGCGTGGCGCGTACAGCATTCGCCTTCTTGGATACAGCAACAGCCGTGTTTGGCCTCCTGTCGCCCCGCAGACAAACACTCTGTTAGTTATTCACATGCTCAGTGTTTCCTCCATTCACACGCACATACACGATGCAAAGGTTTACTATGACACATAAAGGTTTACCATCAACAGGCAACAGATCCCACGTCCTGCAGAGGAAGAGGAAGAGGAGGAGGGGGTGGGGTGGGGGGGGCTCAAAGGTTGGGCAGCGGGGCTGGGGTGAGAGAAACCCGGAGGCTGGTGGGGGTTTCTGCTGTTGTAATATAGTCTACCACTCGGTGGACTTGTGACAATGCACGCAAACAGAGCGCATCTCCCCATCTCCACCCCCACCCCCACCCCCCGAACACACACCCACCCGCCCCCTCGCTTCTTTTCATGATTACAGTCCAATCCGATGTTTGTCTGCCCGAGCAGGTGAGAGGAAGCCCCTCCCCCCGTCGAGGCGCTTCTCCACGTCAGGCTCAGGGCTGTTTCTCTTCTTCATTGTCGTTCAAGGTCACAATCGTCATCTGTTGGGTCGTTGCTTGGTTACGGTCGTCGTGTTGGCTGGCGGCGGTGGGATTCGGCTACCAGCTCATTAGGGAAGTGCGTCCCAGGGTCATAAAATACACCTGGCTGGCTCCTCCGGGGCGCACGGAGGCAAAGAAGACCTGGCAGACGGGATAAAGGCAGAGATTTATATTGGTTTGTTGTGTAGCTTCTTGTTTTTAATGTGACGCAGCTGAGAACCAATTAAGAAAACAGAGAGAAACAGCAGGAAGGAAGGAGAGTTATGTTCTCACCTTGTCATTCCTCTCACAAAGGAACTTGAGTCTCTGGGCTCTCTTGTGCATGAAGACGCCGTCCAGGTGGCCCGTCTCCACTGAGCGGATCTCGATGGCCTTCTCACCCCAGCCCATGATCTGGTTGGACCTAATGTAGGCTGCTCGGACGCAGAGACATGCGGGTAAGAGACGGTAACTGCCGCCGGTACAAAATGTAAAGACTTAAGATTTAATGCCCCCACTTACCCACTGAAGTTGGCATTTCTCCCCACTGCAGCACCACGTCCTTGGTGATGCGTCCGTAGGTGTTGACGTAGACGCCCTCGTCCTCGTAACACACCAGCAGCTCGATGCCATCAGTGTTGGGCAAGATGATGATGGCGTGGCACTGAATGCTGGTCTGGATCTGCGGGAGGGGAATAAATGAAGAAGAGTTAAGAGAGTAAAGTGTTTAAAACAACAAGACGGGATCAGACTGCGCCGAGCGCTCACATGTGTGGGCAGGTAGATGTCGTAGACGGCACCGGAGTCCACGTCCACGGCATGGAAGCCTGAGCAGGAGCCGTAGATGATCTTTAACCTCTGACCTTCCTCCACCGTCAGGTCGACCAGCAGAGGCCTGTGCACCAGGTCACCGAAGGACTGAAGCCAAACACGAAGAAGAAGTTAGTCGGCTCAACTACAAAGGTCTTCAGTGGAATGATAAGAGATCCAGATGCATCCTGGGACCACGCTTACCTTGAAGGCCATGAATTTGTGGTAGGGTTTGGGTGCCCAGGCGTAAACCTCCACAGCGTTCTTCAAGGCCAGCACCAAGAACTTAATCCTCTCGTACTTCACTGGAATGAAAGGAGACGCGGGTCATTCAGGACTGACAGCATTAGTGATTAAGTTTTCATTTGAGGAGTCTTTAACGGACAGGGAGACGCACCGACTTTGTAGTGGACGCAGCCCTCCAGGTCGCCCACATTAACCCAGCCCTGCTTCTTCTCCACCTCTGGGTCGTTGTGCAAAATCTTGTTTCTCAGCCACGACAGGTAATACACTCGCAGCTTGTTCTTTTTACCTGCCGGAGGTGGAGGGTGATGGAGAGAAAGTAGTGAGTGGCAGACGGACAAGCTCGCACACGTTTGCACATGTTTCAGGAAGCAAATTCTAAACGTTTGTACTAAATACAAGAGGCAGCACGTGGACTGTACCTGATATGGTGACCAGGACGTTGAGTCCCTCCAGGACATCCATCTGCTGGATGCGTCTCCTGTTGATCAGGGGGTAGACCTTCCCCTGGCCGCTCCGGTCCAGCAGCATCAGACCGCTCTCTGTCCCCACCAGCAGGTTCACTCCTGCAACAGTCACGGACAAACACACATGAATGAAACACCCGCAGTTGGTAGAAGGATGAGGTTTCACCAGCTTCAGCCCACTGAGGCTTCTGAGATACGCACCCCACAGTGCAGCACACAGGATCTCAGAGTTGAACCTCTTCTTGTACTTGCGAATCTCTGGCGTGTCGCTCGGCGGGCGCGTGTTGACCGGGTTGACGTTGACCACCGAGCCTTTACGGGACGGGTCCGACCTCAGCGGGTCCGCCAGCCGTCCGTCCTGCCCGAATGCTGCTGGAAGGGGGCACACGGGAGGCAGAGGTCAGTGAGACTATGCTGCAAACGTCCCCTTACATAAATACTAATGTGCAGCGCACAGCGTGACTCCTCACCTCAGCTCACACGTTTCAACATCAGCTCTTTATCAGTGCTTTTTAAAACGTGTGGGAGACGCCACCTATTAAGGAAGTGAAGCAGGCTACGTTAAAAACAGACCTACCCATGTTGTTGAGGGAGCTGCCGCTGGATGGAGAGATCTGGAGAAGACGAGGATCGATGAAAGGAGTGAAGGAAGAGGAAGACTTGTGTTTGGACATGGAGTTGCTTTCTGACTGGGACTGACGAGAGATTTAAGACGTTTAGAAAACAGAGACTTTCAACTTGTATTTCACTTTCGTAAAAAGCAGTTGTCGAGAAAGCTGGATTTAATAAAAAAGGTACTTTAAAATGGAGTGAGGAGACAACACTACCAAATTACACTGACTGTTGATTTACAATATGTAATAATAATATTAATAAGAAGTACAACAGCAACACATGAGTTACAGTTTCACCTCTGGGGGCTCATAAAAACTACGACACAAACAACTGGGAATACATAGTTGGCACTGCAATCCAAGTTCACAACAAATCAAAAGAAAAGACGACGTGCAGTTCTGTTAGTTGTTTTGAGGCTAGCGAGGACGGAAACGTTAGAGAAGAAGAAAAGTGTGGAGGGAAATGAGAAGCGATCCAAACACCGGAGGCTGTGAAGCGTTAGAGGGGGAAACAAAGCTGCTCCTAATAAACGCACAGAGGATCAGAACTCCACCACCCAGGATGCATGATTGTTATGTGTCACACTGCAAACCAGGCAGAAAGAACAGAAATGATTGCTTCTCTTTAAGTAGGTCATGCGTGCTCGAGGCGAACTTTATTTGAATAAGTCGTCTCCTGACCATCACACCAGGCAACACTGCTAAGACCACTAAAGTGGTTATAATGCCATGTACTGCTAAGAGAGGTTTGTTCAACCCACCAAGCTCCGGTTTAGTTTCCCCTGATGCAACGACCACGTTCTACCACCAGGAGGCGCCGGTGTTAGCGGCCACACAGTGCAATGTAGTGATTTGCAGGAGGGAAGGAGGTTGCAGCAGCTCAGAGGATTCAAACCAGGTGTCAGCCAAAGCCAGAAGGGTGCAGAGGAGGGGAGAGGGGACGGGGGTGGGGACGGGGGTGGGGGGTGTCTCCGACAATCAGCCGTGGACTGGACAGGCTGCATGTACAGGCTGCAGAGGTGGAGGTGTGTTTGCTGCAGAGGTAAATATTAACCAATCCTCACAACAAAGTATTTGCTACTAATTTATTTGACCTAGCTGCACGTCCAGCGAGAGGATGGTGACATAAAGAACAAGTAATCTGACTCCTCTGTGGCAGGAGACCTGAGGCAGTAAATCTTTTACCATCTTGGACACAAACTAGATGGAACAAACGATCGCAGCTGCCATTTGACCTCCATCTGCTTTCTGCACGTCTGAGCCTGCACACTCTGCAGCCGTCCACTCGCGGCTGTTTGTCTCCGTGATGTGAGGGTGACATACCTCTATGGCAGTGAGCTCCAGGGGGTTCTGTGGGGACATGGCAGGACTGGCATGGCTAGATGATGAGGGAAAGGAGGAAGAGGAGGAGGAGGAGGAAGGGATGGTTGCGGAAGAGGAGGGGGAGTGATGGCTCTGCTGGATAAGGTCTGGTAGAATGCGGCTGGCAAAGCCGTTTTTCTCTGGGAGGCCGTGGCCGTGGGGTCGGGGCTGGCCGTGGCCGTGGCCGTGACCAGGGCCAGCCGAGGTGGAGGAGGAGAGACTGACCAACCGCTTTATGTCAACGGTGCTCTGGAAGCAAGAACAGGCACACTTGGGCTCGAGCAAGCAGGTGGAGCAGGAGGATGCTCGTATCATGATTTACTCTCATTTCAAGAGAAGATAAAGATATTCTTTAAATCCATCTTTGGAGCCAACCGCTGCTGTGGCTGTGCATGTGATAGTCTGTTACTGTCTGACGTATTAGATTACCCATCTGTACATGTGAGGTGTGAAGCAGTAAGTCTATGACAATAATAACAGAAGAGGCCTGAGGAACAGAGTGGTGGAGAATGAGTGACACTAAACAAAGAAAAAGGAAAATGATATTTCTCTATCTACAATATCTGAACAGAATGTGCCTTTAACTCAACAAGAGCTTGTCTGGGTGTTAAACCTCCAAGTGCAGTCCCTCCTCCTCTTACCTGTCTGATGACCAGCGTGCCGTCCTTGCAGGGCGTGGTGGCTTGGTCACTCTCCGAGTCTTCAACCAGCATGGTCTTAGCGGACTCCGTCTCCCCGTTACTCAGCCTCCTGCAGAAGCCATGGGAATATCTGATGTCCATAACCAGACCAGCGTTAACAGTCATGCAACACTGCACATCACCTGAGGTCATTGTCTGGAGATATCTTTTAAAATCCAATGTGAAATCAAAGAGAAGCGACAGAAACAGACAGCGAGGTCTGACACGTCGTCATCACAGCTGTACCTACCCAGCCCTGGAGTCCTCAGCTCCCGAGGTGGACTCGTCTCCCGCCTCCTGGTCCACCTCCTCGTCGTCGTCCTCGTCGGTGGTGCCCGAGTCCTCGCTGGAGGAGGAGTAGTCGGTGACCTTGTGGGGAGGCCTCACGTCGTCCACCGCGCGAAGCTCCTTGGCCAGAGCAGTCAGGTCCTAAGAGGAACAACGAGGAAGTCTTAGAAAGACTCCAGTCCGACATCTGGAGAAAAGTCAGGTTGTCTAGAAAGACGCCAGTTTATAGCGTGAGAGCCAATTTGCTGCCAGACTTTTGACTTAAAAATGAACTCATCTAAAGTGAATCACACGCTCTTGTCTTCTAGACAACCTGAAAGCAGCCTCAAAGTCATCCCTCCTCTCTTCATGTGCACCTTCTTCTGTTCTACTTACATCCACCTCCAGCCTCAGACCAAAATGTTGTACTGCATGTACCCGCAGTACAACATTTTGTTGTTGTTTGTTGTTTTTTTTATTGTTTATGTTTAGCCCGGCAGCACACCTTTCTCTAACCAAAGACCTTCACTCGAGTCGGCATGTTTCAGACTTTGGGCTCGAGTAGTGAGGCCACAGAACAGAAGAATGCCAGTTGAAGATCCTCGTTAGTTTAAGTTCTGGGATGCTGTGAGTCAAGCCATCAGATAGTTGCATTGTTTTCTAATTCATAGATTAGTATGATTGAAGCCTCTAGAGCCTTGTAACCATGTTCCCTCGCGGTCAGTGACGAGCAACAGAAGGGAGGAGGGATACTTCTCTCACGCGCTCACGGGGCCGCAGTTTATCCAACAACACAGCCAGGTGAGATAAGGAGCGAGTTTGGTCACAACAAGGAAACGGGAGGCGTGCGCTTGCATTCAAATGTGGTCGCATTCAAATCCAGGCTCAGGAAGCTGCTGCGGAGGGTTAACCCTTCGGGGTGTCGAGTGCATTTGTCTGTGACGAGCAACAGAGTGAGGAAGGGAGTGTGCAGGCACGAGGAAGGATGCCAGCAGGAGGCGATCACATCGCAGGCAGAGGGGGAAGCAACCAAAGGACAAACGTCTTTTATCACAATCCGTTATCATAGAATGCAGTGAGTGGGGCGATGGTGCAAGCATTGCATAGGTGTGAGGATGTAATCTCATTTAATAAGCTTACCGCATCACCCTAAGAGGTTCCGCAACAATCACCACGCATTGGATTCATGAGAAGTTGCACACAGCAGGTGGTTGAATAAATAGAGTAGAAAATAGAGAAAAACACAACAGTTTTCACCTATTCAGCATCAAACAAGTGAAACCAGCACTTTAGTGAGCGTGCACTTACAGCTGGGCGAGTAGGCCTGGCAAGGTTCTTTTCATCTGGCTTTTTGGGAACATTTTCAGGCCGCTGGAGAGGCGATCCTTCAGACTTGGAGGAAGCTTTGAGAGAACAAAAGGAAGCAGAGTTAGTGAGGGGAAACAGAACTGGGCAGAGCGCTGGCTCTGAAACGACCTGTTGCCTGTTTATGAAAACGTACTGAAGCGTGAGCAGATAGCACAACGTAGCAATGAGTACGGACGGTGTTACTGCAGTAATGGTATTAATGTACCAACAAGCAGTTAGTAGTTAGTGAAATGTGGCCGAGTACAGTACCAGGGGACTCACAGCGTGGCCTGAAGCGGTCACCAGAACTGGCCTGGGAGCTGGAGTTGGAGGAGCCGGAGGAGCTGCCGCTGCCGGGCCGAGGCTGCAGCTTCTCCACGCGGTCCCACAGCGGGCGCTGCTCCACGTTACTGTCACCAACAACAACAACAACGGGCTCAGACTGACTCACATATTTATTGTTTTAAAAAAAGATACCAACTAATAAGTATGCCTTTAAAAAGAACCAATGTTGTGGAACTAGTTTGACTATTTACAGAGAACTATTTCTTCATCATAAAATGAAAGACATTTGTTAGCAGTAATCTCTAAATGTGTGACGTTTTCCAACAATGTCTTTTTAATCCTGCCAACCTGCGTCGTCTGTGGCAACAGCAGTAATATTAAATCCTTTTACTCACACGCCAGCGCTCCTCTGTCCGCCCTGGTTGCCGGGCTGCGACGGCAGAGGTGACTCGCGGCGCGACAGCACTGGAGACCTGGATGTTGTCCTTACTGGTACCTGGAGGGGACAGGTTCAAAAGGTCCTCACACAGGGGCAGGGGTGTGTCTCGTACACAGTTAAATGGACACCAACAAATGAATATCTTCCCCCCAAAAAGCACATCTATCTGCGGTAAATGTATTCGGTTTCCCCAAAAATGATTCTGCATGAGTGCGGACACAAGTAGCAGATCTCTGAAGGGATACAGAAGCAAACAAAAGCATCTGTGGACGTCCCAGTGACGGCAGATCCTCCCCAGCATCCCCACCACACCAGGAGAAGATTTAGGTCGGAGGAATGTGTTGTTTATTGCCTTCGTGTTAAACCATCACTGAGTTTTGAATGTGAAAAACCTCATAATGTTATTTGCATGCCTGGAAATGCAACTCATAGTATTTGACCACAGTGTTGAAATGAGACTGAACACATCAAGGCAGACACACACAGAGAGGTTGTGGTTGAGCAGCATGAGAAGTGAAGTGCGTGACATGAGAAGGAGGGAATGAGGGAGAGGGAGAGGTCAGGGGAGGGGTGGGGGAGGGGGCCCTCGTCAGCTCCTTACCTTGGGGGGTACCTCCTCGCTGCCGGCCTGGTGTTCGGCCCTAGAATGGGCCTGAGGGTGGTGGTGGTGGGGAGGTTGGGGCTGGGGGTCAGTACGTGCGGGCGATGGGTGGTGGTGATGGTGGGGGTCCTGGGAACGCAGGTGGAGCTGTGCAAAGCTAGAGGTCACGCCGCCGGGCTCGCTGAAGGACTGGGAGCGAGAGACCACGGGAGGAGGAAGAGGAGGAGGAGAGGGGGCGGCGCTGTTGCTGCTTTTTAGAGCGGCCAGGTGGGACCACTGGACCTTTTAGGGAGTGAGGGAGGAGGAGGAGGAGGAGGAGGAAGGGGAGGGGGGGTGAAACAAGCAGACAACACAGTGAGACATGAGGGAAGATGTGCGTGGCTTTTCACATACATGTGCTCAGATTTAAACACAGACAAAAACAACACGACACGATGATGTGTTTCACTTCTGGGCTCCAGACAAACGCTTAAAGGAATAGATTCACATTTTAGGAAAGAAGCTTGTTTGCTTTGTTGTCGAGACTTGAAGATCATTATCACTCTCATGGCGATAAATATTAAGCTAAAACACTTAGGTTCTTATATAGATCAAACACACAAGATTGAGTTTTTACCTTCAGGCAGAGCCAGGCTAGCTGCCTCCCCTGTTTTCAGTCTTTATGCTAAGCTAAGCTAACCAGCTGCTGGCGGTAGCTTAATATTTAGTGTATACATATGAGAGGTAGCGAATAATCGTATTTCCTCTTCTTTTAACATGATTATTGGATGTATTTTCAGAAATAATTGTAAATCTTAATCTTAAAGTTATTTAAGATGCAGGTATTACTTTGCACAAATATAAAAGCCTCTGGTATGTTTTTAGTGGCAAAAGTAGACATGATATCATTAATGGGTTGATCTATTCTTATTACTGTTGCTCAGTGATGAAGAACACGTGGCCGTTTACAAATACTCGGCCATCCCTGGTGTAGATTAGTGGTTTTAAACCTCCGGCTGGTCCCTGCAATACAAGGATGTGTCCGCATCTTACACACTTGTGTTCGAGCGTGCACTCTTTGTTTCCTCAGGGGGTTGCCAGATCTGTCCCTTTTGTTACTACTGGCAAGGACAAGGACAGTTGAACAGTCTCCATATACACTTCATGAGTGCACACGTCCAGCAGTGAGGGAGGAAGAGGAGCGACAGGAGAAGAGGAGGAAAAGAAAGAGGAGGGCAGGGAGGAGTTACCTGAGGCTCCATGGGTCGGTGCATGGCGGAGGCCTCGGAGGACGAGGAGCCGCCGCCGTTGGAGAACGGTTCAGAGGAGCGGGGAGGCAGAGGGGGCTGCTTGGGAGGAGGGGCGATCTGGGGGGAGCCCTGAATGTTCTTACGGTAGCGCTCGTCGGCCTGGGATGAAGGAATCGTACAGGACAGAGATGGAATGAGGGTCACGGGAAATATTTCAATGATAGGAATATAATCCATTAAAAAATCAAGTAGAAGGGAACCACTTCGGAAGTTCTACAAATTCCTTTTCTGCTTAAAATGGTTCCCATCTCCTTGTTTTTTCTAATATTGTTGTTCTTTAGGAGTTTTCTGCCACACTCAGAAACCTTCAACAGTAAAGACATCTGGTGACAATGAAAGTGAACATGCTTGAAGCCCATTCGAGGCAGCCGTACAGACACAAGTACATGTGCACAGACAGAGGTGGAGAACAAACACATCCCTGAATGATAAACGGTGGGAAAGATCATTGTTAATGACACGGAAAAGGCCTGCTGGTGACGGGGGGCACGGCTCGGGGCGTCCTGGATGTTAGTCTGGGCCTCAGCCATCCACATGCAACGGCCCAATCCACACATGGACACTCAAAAACAGCCACAGTGAAGAATTTCACGCCTCAGTCATCCAAGATCAAGAGAAGCTCCAAACACTTGTGGTTCTGTATTGTTTTGAGTAGAAAATCATGAAAGGAGCGCTTGATTTTCTCCCTCTGATGAGACGGGACTCAAACGGCAGTAGATAAAAGAGAAATTATGTGAGCTCAAAATAAAAGCGCCTAAAAGATGAATAAAAAGGATAGATAAAGAGAGGGGAGACAAAGGCTGGTTGCTGGTGGTTGCGAACCTGTGGGTTTCCATTCTCCACCGCTTGTTTCATTCAAAGGGTCTGGCTGAGGGCCGGTGTTGTAACTAATTAGTGATTGCTTTGGAATAACACCAAGCATCCAAAACAGAAAAGCCCAAATCCAAATGTGACCCGTTAGGTAAAGGAAAACCATTCTTTCGCTGCTCGCACCACCTCCAACATCACGCTCACTGAGGCTGCGTGAAGACAAGCAAGAGGAAGCTGCAAAGAGCAGGCAGCGAGGGGAGGAGGTTCACCTCTCTGATAGGCTGAGGAGGATTAGTGACAGGCTCTGCCGGCCTATCGAGCTCCAATTGTTCTCCCCGGGGAGGTTCAGAGTCGGTGGGGGTTTCCGGCAGAGGGGGGGTGGCGCTGGGGGAGTTGGAGGACTGCCTGGGACAAGTCTCATCACAGTCAGCCTTCTCTGGCACTGCTGCCTGGAGTTTAGTGCTGTCTGAGGGGATTGTCTGAGGGGCTCCAGAGGACTCATAAGCACCGTCCAGGACCTGAGCTTGAGGGGTTGTGGTGAGGACTCTGTCAGGGGGCAGGGTGGAGGTCTGCAGAGGCTTGCTATGGTCTGGAGGGGGTTTGGTCTTGTCGCCAGGCTGCTGTTTGGATTTGTGCTGCAGTGACAGCAGGTAGGCCTGCTCCTGCTGCAGGCGCTTATGGAGTCGCTCGGCCTTGCGCTGCTCCTCGAGCTCCCGCCACTTGAACTCCTGTTGCAGAGTGTGGGTTTGATTGAAGGTGGTGAGAAGAGACGGGAGAGCTGGCAGCCAGCGTCGGCCTGACTTAAAATCAGCGTCACCTCTTAAACACTTTCCTTAAAACACATTTGACTTTGGCAGCATTTGCCGCTGCATTCGTTGGTTTTATGCTCCAGTAACTCTGTTTTAATTACATGCTATATTTCTGCACTGCAGTTAATATTATGCAAAGACATAATGTTTTAATCCTTATTACAAGGCCGATACACGGTGCGCACACTGAATGAAACTGAATGAATCTGATAAAACTGAAAAAATGCAAAAGAAGTCGATGATCAGGCACATTTTGGATTTGGTTCACTTAGAAAAAAGAATGCAAAATGTGATTAAAAAGAAAAAGTCAAGACACAATGTATGTATATAAATGTACAACGGAAGAACATCATTTCTTCTTACATTTCTTTGTAGTGTAAATGTCAACTACTGGATGATTAAAGTAATTTACTGTGACGCCCACACTGATTTACAGGAGATGTTTATACACACACACACACACACACACACACACACACATATACATATATATATATATCTCTGTGTGTGTGTGTGTGTGTGTGTGTGTGTGTGTGTGTATATTCAGAGGTTATGTGGTGGGTGTGTGTGTGTGTGTGTGAGAGACTGACCAGCAGAATGGCCTGTTCACGGAGCAGCTGCTCCTGCAGCATCTCCAGGTGCCTCTGCTCCTCCTCCAGCTGACGCCTGATGTACTCCTGTCATCCACAGAGAAAAATCAGACGTGGAAAGGCTCCGCATCCTGTACCAGGGCTCTTAGCGAGTCTCCACAAGAACCATTATTATTTAAAGCTGACCTGCTCGCGATCGTTCCTCCTCTTCTCGTCCTCGGCCCGCCGGCGTTCCTCCTCTTCTTTGCGCCTCCGATCCATCTCTTCAACACGCCTCTTCTCCTCTTGCTCGCGGCGCCGCTGCTCGCGCTCCTGTTGCCTCCTCATCTCACGTTCGCGTCGCTGTTGCTGCGGGCGGCAGGAGACAAAGGAACGTCAGCCTTTCTCAACAAAAACACGATTTCCAGCAGTCTGATCGGCCTCGTCTGTTGAACCTCGTCCTACCTCCTCCAGCCGCCTCCTCTGCTCCTTCTGTTGCTCAATGCGCTTCTGCCTCTCGGCCAGTAGTTGGCGCTTGTACTCCTCCTGCTCCCGGAGCTGCTGCTCCTGGAGGAGCTGCTGGCGACGCAGCGCCTCCGATCGCTCCTTGTTCTCCTGCTGCAGGCGGATGAAGTCGCGGCGTAGAGTCGACTCACCTGGCACGTTGACGATGGAGCTGGAGGACAGGAGGAAGTGAGACGTGGCGGTTAGATGGTTAGATTAGAGAGGCGCTGGGTTCAGTAGTAGTACTGAACAGGTACACCTGGTTTACCTGGGCTCTCCCTCCTGCTCGGGGGGATCCTCCTCCTCCTCCTCACTGCCGCTGTACTCGTACTCCGTCTCATCTGCACAAGAGAAAATGAACCGGTTAGATTTGAACTTTTCTGTGAGAATAAAACAGAAACTGGAACTAGCTGGCGAGTGAAGACACAGACGCACCCTTCTCTCCCCTCTTCTTCTTGGTACGGTCGATGTGGTCTTTGAGCTGGATGCGGACCTGCCTCTCGTTGGGCTGGTCTCGGATGAAGGGGTGCTTGAGCAGCTGCTCCGTGGGGGGGCGCTGCGTGTAGTTCTTCACCAGACAGCCTTCGATGAAACTAAAAAACTTTTTGGACCTGTGGGGATCGTGGAAGGAGAGGCAAGGAAGAAGACTCAGCAGAGACCAACAGTGCGTGACGGAGAGGGTGACGGATGAAAAGAGGCAGCGGGCGCCAGACAAATGCTGCAGCCACGAAAGGACAGAGCACATCCGAGGATCCTAAGTTAAATGGACATTTCTGCAAACAAGCACGGATTCCAAATGACCCATCAGTCTTAACAACACAACTGAGGTTTATACATGTGGA
The DNA here is from genome assembly GCA_036023655.1 of Nannoperca australis. Classification (NCBI taxonomy): domain Eukaryota; kingdom Metazoa; phylum Chordata; class Actinopteri; order Centrarchiformes; family Percichthyidae; genus Nannoperca; species Nannoperca australis. Next base: position 17,688 of record JAVQJD010044849.1, read on the forward strand.
CAGGCAGCATTGAACCTTTCATCCCACATATACCATGGAAACTCAGAAATATGATGTGCTACAATTAAATTACCATCACGGTTGCACCTGCTGCAATTAATGTGTGGATTCACTTCACTTTCAATTTAAACTATTCAAAAACAAAACAAACAATCAAACAGCCAAAAAATCGCTTATTTACTGCAAGATAGGATGCATGATAATGTAGGAGCCCATCCATACCACACCTTCTGTTCAATAGGAGCTAATTCATCTCAGCTAAAACTAAAGTCAGAGGTTTGGGTTGATTCTGCAGCGAGTGCCAGGAGAGGACGAGCCTGCCAGAGCAGGTGCACCACAGATGTTCAGCTCAAGCTCTGGATTCAAGCCTCTGTAGCTGGCTGGTCTGAGGTCAGAGATACAATCTAAATGCACAAGAGTACATATAAAGAGGCCAAGTACGAAATCTGACACAAAACTAAAAACCTCCTATGTGAGGATTTATCAGGGTGAAAAGAGGATTGGAAAGGAGGTGCACAAAGAAGGCATCCTCTCTGGGCGGTACTCACCATTTTTTAGATTTGAGTCTGGGAGGAGGGTTTCTTGGAATGAGGAAGAGCGCACGCATTGGGTGCATGTCACAAAGCGCTGGAAGAAGACGCACACATACAGAACGTCAATAAGAACTCAAGACACTGAACCGACAGGAAAAAGACGAAAACAGGCACTCACGTGGTGCTCCTTCAGCCATTTCAATGGCTGTGATACCACAAGACCACAGATCGCTCTGCAACGAAAGACCACGCCCATTAACCACAACCAGCACACACGTTCAGACAAATCGAGGTGTTCACAGGTACGATACACATGTTTAACGGTATTACACAATGTCAGGCGCTCACTCTGTAATCGTATGTAGCGTCGGGGTTCTCGTCACAGGCAATGACCTCGGGGGCCATCCAATAAGGGGTCCCGATGAAGGTATTTCTCCTCCCCACTGTCCGATCCAGCTGAGCACTCACGCCAAAGTCAACTAGACAGAGTCATTAGAGACAGTCAGTAGACATTCAGTGTGTTTACATTCTGCTAGGAAACAGTCAAAGGTCTTTCTTTGTTGGTGTTTGTGGAGGAAGATGAACTATTTCATACATTAGCAATAGATTGTCTTTTCCGTCAAATAAAAGACCCGGTGATTCATAGCGCTACAAAGTCAACAGCGTGTTGCCCCTCACCTAGTTTGACTTCAGCATTCTCAGTCAACAGGACGTTCTGGCCCTTGATGTCACGGTGGATGACGTGGTGGGCGTGGAGGTGGGCCAGACCCTGGGGACGAGAGAGACACAGGACATGAGTGAGAGAGGAGAGGAGAGGAGAGGAGGAGAGGAGAGACACAGGACATGAGTGAGAGAGGAGAGGAGAGGAGAGGAGAGGAGAGGAGAGGAGGAGAAAGACACAGGACATGAGTGACTGTGGGAGAGGAGAGGAGAGGAGGAGAGGAGAGACACAGGACATGAGTGAGAAAAGAGAGGAGAGGAGGAGAAAGACACAGGACATGTGTGAGAGAGGAGAGGAGAGGAGGAGAAAGACACAGGACATGTGTGACTGTGGGAGAGGAGGAGAAGAGATGGGAGGAGAGGAGGAGAGAGGAGGAGAGAAACACAGGACATGAGTGAGAGAGGAGAGGAGAGGAGGAGAGGAGAGACACAGGACATGAGTGAGAGGGGAGAGAAGAGGAGAGGAGAGAGAGCAGAGGAGAGGAGAGGAGGAGAAAGACACAGGACATGTGTGACTGTGGGAGAGGAGGAGAGGAGAGGAGAGGAGAGGAGAGACACAGGACATGAGTGACTGTGGGAGAGGAGAGGGGAGAGGACGCTCACTCTGAGGATCTCTCTGGAGATGTAGGCAATCCAGTCTTCCTTCAGCTGGTTCCCTTTAGTGTTCTTCACCAGGTCTGTGATGGAACCAGCTCCACAGAACTCCATCACCAACTGGGGAAATGAAAATATGACAGAGTTTAAGAAACCCAAATAACCATGTTGTGTGTGAAATCAGTCACTACATAGTCCACTACAATGTGAGTTTGTCATGTAGCGCTGAATGAACGGTGAGAATTATGCTGGTGAGCTCACTATACAGCCCTCTACATCGAACTCCCTGAATAGTGAGTAGAGAGGAGTGAATGGGTGAACGAGTGAATGACTTCGGACGCAGCCATTGTCTTCCTTGCATCCTTCTTTACTCGAGCGTAGCTCCTTGAATGGATTTGAGGCCTTACCCACAGCTGGTCGTCGTGTCCCGGGGGGCTCTTCTTAATGAAAGCACCATAGTAGGTGGCTATGTTTCGGTGGTGGGAATACTTCTTCAGCATATTGATCTCCAGTTTAATTTCCTCCTCTTCATCCTAGACACACACAGAGAGAGAGAGAGAGACAGAGACAGAGACACATTAGAGGTATAAAAAGGACTGGAGGGTGTTTATCCACTTGAAAATCTTTATGATGAAATACAATAATCACTCTGTGGGCGTCGGCCTTTAATCATCTTCGGTGACATTTCATTTCAGATCCAAATCAATTTCATTCCATACTATTTCATAGCAAGTGTCAAGCCATGTGACGACACCCTGGTGTGGTTTCATTTCAGCCTGGACTCCTGACTCCTGTAGGACCAAGTCGTCCGTCTGCTGCCAAATGATTCCTTTGTTTAGGGATTAATGATGCATGAGTGAGTCTCATTGTGAGTTGATGTGTACAGTAGCCATTATCGTAATCCCTCTTAAACCACCCCACTAAATATACATTAGATCGATAGCAAATCCCCCACAGATATTCATCATATCATGTCATTATCCCCGATTAAAGAAGCTCGTAGGCCCGGAAGATAGAAAATGAAATGAAAGAAGAAACAAAGGGTTCCTCCAGAGTTTAAGAAAGAAATCTACCACCAGGTGTAGCTTTGATGCAGAGTTAAGTCTGTGTTGGAAATGGCCGTCAGTGCAAGCAAAAGAAGCAAACCTGTCCAGTATCACATCTTGATAAAAGGGTCATAACTAGCTGCAGCGCTGAGCGCCCTGCCTGCACCCAGCAGCAACCTGACAATGATTAACAGTGACACTGAGTGAAAACATGCAGGGATCAGCCTCTCCTGTAGAAAGCACTGTGGGAGGAGGGGGGCAGAAAGCAGAGGAGCAGTCTCTGCATACTGCAATGTGCAGGCTTTATATTAACATTGTATTAAAATGATCACCGGGCGGCCCAGCACCAACATGTGGTGACACTGAGGTGATGCCATGTGTGCACATTACGACACTGTATTGTGAGCATGCATCACAAATAACAAAATGGCAGTTGGCTGTCCATGCAGGCGGCCATACTGCTGCTGCATGACTCGTTTGAGATGACGTAAGCCTTTCTGTTGTGCACCCCCCCCACACACAACACTCCCACCCCCCAGCTACCCCCCTCTCTGCTGTGCAGCTGTTGGATTATCACACTCCCGGCAGTGAAAGCCTCTCTGCCACAAGTCAGGTGGTGAGGTGAGGGAAAGACTGACACAATCATATGGTGATGTGTGTCAGAGACCAAGAGGAGGAAGAGGAGGAGGAGGAGTGGAGCTTTGTCAAACAGCAGCGCAGAGGATTAGAGTGTAAACTAAAATATGTGTCAATGTACAATACACACCTAAGATTAATATAAATCTGTGGTACTAGGTCACACATAATATTCACGTTATGCTTGAAGATATAATACAAGGGATAAATACTCCACACAGTTCAACTTTCTTCTTATTCGGAACGTTCACATTGTGTTCATGTGTCTAAGATTATGATTTAAAGCCACAATGATGTTTAAGAAGTGTTTAAATGCCGCGTCTGGGCCTTGATGAAGAGCTGCACAGCAGCTGCACATGAACAAAGCTGCTGTGTGTCCAAACTGTCCAGTCAACTCTCCACCAGAGGATTGTTAATACTTTTAATATATAATAAAATAGAGCCAAAGTAGAAAGGCATCCATTCTTAGCTTCGGGCTCCTCCTCCTCCTCCTCCTCACAGAAGGGGAGTGGAGCAGCGTTTGGATTTGAATGTGGAGCAGAGATGAGAATGTGGGTCAGAGTGACACTGGACGGGCCAGCGTGCCTGTGGATGAGCTCTACAGCCAGGACAGAGGAGAGACATGGCTCCATGTCCTCTAAACCACAGCAACGCTCATCAGGAAAACATTCAATAAAGTTCAATCAACCCTATAACTAGATATGTACTTTGGACAGGAATTATTGCAATATCTGTTGGAATAGATTATTTTTATATCCAGGCACTTCCTTCTAATATCTAACAATTGTTTTCATTATTAATAAATCTGCAGGTTATTTTCTCCTCAGAATCACCATTTCCACAACCACAGGTTCGGTCTGTGCTAACGCCTCTCAAACGGTCTCATTATCCACATGCAACAAATGCAACTGTGCCACTGCAACACATCAGCATACTGTTTAATGCCCACAGATACAAATCATTTAGAGGTCCACAGGTGAGTCAATCTATTTCCCTGTAAAATAAAACGACATGCTAAATCAGGTTTAGCCTGTTGATTCCACTGAACAGGAGCACTGCTCTCCTGAAGTCTAGCACACACTCCTAAAGCTGTGTGTCCTGTCGACCCGAATAGGAATCAGCAATACTTCACCGGTTACAGGTGATAACTAATTACTAATAAGGAAAGCGAGTCACTCTGACTCATCATGACATAGGCTTGTGTGAGGAGCGGCAGCAGGCAAGTCTGGGCACACACACTGCCACTGGTGCATGTGCAGTGTTGTGCAGGTCCACCCACACCCCTGCATCAGTATTCTGGCCGTGTGGGCGGTCGGCCCGGCTGGCCTTCACTGCCACTCTGAAACCTTCTGCTTTGTGTCTGCTGCATGTGTGCATGTGTGGTTGCGTTCTGCAGACGCTAAATGACGCACTTCTCTCAATAAGCATCCTGTTGCTTCTACCCTTCCCCTGCTGTATATGACTGGTGTGTGTGTGTGTGTGTGTGTGTGTGTGTGTGTGTGTGTGTGTGTGTGTGTGTGTGTGTGTGTGTGTGTGTGTGTGTGTGTGTGTGTGTGTGTATGGGGGGGGACTCATTACAGTGGCATGGCATTTTCTCCTCCGTACGCTCAAAAACATTTAGACGTCAAATCTGATGGAATGTCTACAGATTTTAATATTAACCACATAATGAGAGCAAAGACTCAAATATGTCCAAGTATAATGATCTGGAGACCGTATTCTTTACTTTTCTTTGTACACAAACTACAATGTATAATACAGTGGGGGGGGGGGGGGGGCTTACCGCTGTGACGTCCATGACTTTGATGGCAGCCAGCTGTCCAGTCTTGACGTGTCGTCCCTGTGAAGACACGAAACAGAGGTGAACACCCACGCTCCAGTTGTGGAGTCCAGTGACTTATATTTATATATTTATATATATATCTATCACAAGGCAACCAATCAGCTGGAACCACTTGTTCTCATCAAAGATTACAATCTAAAGCCAGATGTATCCCACAGTATCAGTGCAGCCACTCTATACATATTATTCCCAAACTATATTAGTCCCAACATTCCCAGACTTCTGTGCCACTCCTTACATAAACAAAAGGACCCAAATAGAGGCCTCTCTACAGCCCGCCCTTCGTCCCCTCACCCCCCCAACCCCGAGAGGAGGTACACCACGAGCAGGCCCATGTGGGTACGTGTAACTGCTCGTTCACACCGAGTCAGACACACATGTGAGCCCCCCCCCCCAACACCACCAACATCATCTTAGCCACTGCATTCCATAGTCAATTGAAACTGTATGGATTATGACAATAAAAGCCACGCCGGCTTAGGGGCCCTCTCTGTTCACTGGGCAGGAGGGTGGGGGGGACACTTTAATGCCTTTAATCCTCTCCACTTTGATCCCAGGGGTCGCCACTATGAAAACAACACCGAAGCTGACATTATGGCTTTGTACCGGCCGCTGATGCAGCGGTCAGGTGTTACACAGAGGAACCCGGTAGTCAGCCTCACCTCTACGTGATCACAACTGTCCGATAAACTATATGTTACGGAGCCGAAGCAATCAGCTTATTGATTAGTTGAACGACAGGAAATGAATCTGAAAGTTGTTGAAAACAGGTCAATGTAACTTTCTAACACATTCTTTCTCTTACAAATAAAAAGTTGCGTCCATGAGCAATCAGGGGTCTTGCCGTCGTTTCACATCCGTATGAGACTAGCAACCTTTCAGTCAACTAACCAACAAAGAGCTGGCAGTACACTCGTTGTCTGTACGTCTTAGTCAAAAAAGGAGCGTTTCCTTTTTGACAAAGGACTCAACGGCAGGACTATTACTTCTGCATGAATCAGCATATTGTTTGTAGCTGCAAACCCCAGAGAGTCAACACTGACTCACTGCCACCACTTCTTTCTCTTTTCTCTTATGAGCCATGGTTGTTAGAGGCCCTCCAGCCCACGCCCAACAACAGGTGTAGACACTGCACCTGCACGGTTGGTAAGACGGCGTCTTCTTTCTCCGTCTTTAGAGCGGGCAGAAAAACACGAGGCGGGGAACTGTGCAAACAAGACGCCAGTTGTGTCTCTGCTCTTCAGCAACACGCCTCTATTAGCAGTGCAGCTCAGACAAAGCTCGTCTGAGCTGCACTGCTAATAGACACCGCTCGCTTTGATCCGAGGATGCAGTCACACAGAGGCCTCCAGCTAACAATGCAATTAATCTCTCTCTCTGGCTGCTAACAAACCAAAGAAGTTACTCCTTACAACGTTGCAGTTGACAGTGCCTAGATAAGTGTGTGTAAATATGTGACAGCCCAACAGGAACGTGTGTTTACACTGGGATTATGGATGATTTAAAGAGACGTGGTCTGGAACAGGCACCAGGAGGTGAGGACATCAAGTGTTTCTTCGCAATGATTCAGTCTCTGAGAGCCCGAAGAATTTATGGTCGTATAAACTCACACGTCTCTCGGCTTCTGGGTGGAGATGGGCGGGATTTTTTTAGGATACCACAAAACGACTGGGTTACACAACATTAGAACACGAGTAATGAGCAGAGGGCCTGGATCCCCAGCTTCTCGACATGCTTTCATCCCCTCACTTGTCGAAATAAGGGAAACACTGAGCAGTTACACTTTGGGGCTGACGCGATACTGCAAGTAATTACAAATGCTGTAAATAGAAACTAATAAACAGTAATGTCTACGTCAGATCTGACCGACAACATCTTCCACTCTCTGCTCTTTAAAGGCCAGCTGTCCTATTTAACGCTGCAGCGGATGATTGTTTCCATCATTGATTCATCTGTTGATTATTACAATAAACTAATCAATTGTTTCGTCTAAAAAAGTCCGAACATAGTGAGAAGTTCAGTGAGACGACAGTCGAGTCTCACATTCTTTCTGACCAACAGTCCGAAACACCAACACTGAATTTACGACTGCAGTAAATTCTCACATTTCCCAATTAAAACTGTTGACGAGTACATTTTGGGACAATAAAAGAATCAATAAAGGACTGATGGTTTCGGCTCCCGTCCTGCGGTCGGGCCCCTGTTACAGACCCTTGATGCAGGCATTGGTTGCTCAGAGGAGGGCTGCGGCTGGGCCCTACAGGGCCCCCTGAAGCAGCCCGCTAGGCGTGGCTGTGGAGGGGTTATCTGAGGCACTGAGCTATCACTCAGCCCTGCCTGGCCTCCATCTCCACTCCTCCCATCGCAGCTCTTCTTAACCACAGCCAGATGTGCTGCTGGCCTCTCTCCAGCTCAGCACTAAACCACTGACTGACTTACTGCCTCCAGAGCCAGAGACATTAAGTCAAAGTCTACCCTAAAACCAAATACAGGCTCAATTAATAACGCAGCAGAGGAACTAAATCACACTCGACGCGAGAAACTCGACAAGCAAACCTCAAACAGGCTGCTTCATTACACCGAGTGCTGACGGTTTGTTGAGTTTGAACGTTCCCATGAATGAGCATCATTTCACGAGCATGTGTAAACTAGCACCCGTTAGAAGAAGTGTACATACGTTAAAAACTGTTCCAGGAAACCAACGATTCCTGCTTTAGGGTGGATTTTCACTTAGCAAAAGTGAGCAGTAATGCTCAGCAGCATCGTTAGTGGTCGGCCCGCAGAGTCGTGTGGACAATGGGGGGGAGCACTGTTTCCTATACACATTTCCCAGAGGCTGGAATCCACTGCATCCTGACTGAACAGAACACAAAGAACCGCTCGCTACATCTGATGCAAGATCAATCACACTGGCTTTCTAACCAGGTCGACCTACTGTTCTGCCCCACCAACTAGCGTGCTGGAGCTGAGCGGCGGGTTTTCTAACTAGCTGCGTGGGTGCAAACTAACTTGGTTTCATATTAGTTCACACAGAGAGGGAGTGAGAGGACTGCTGGGTGACATCGTTTGGTTCCTCGAAAGGTCACTGGTTAGTGTTTGTGTGCAGTGGAGTGTCAGCTGGTACAGCAGGGTCACGTGGAGATCTAAGCTGGCATTGGACCTGCAGAGAGAGTCGGTGGGTGGACAGAAGGAGACCAACAGCCACGTCCAAATCCTCCATCTACCTTGAGAAGCAGCGGAACAAGACTCACACACACACACACACACACACACTCCTGCCTACGCCTTCCACAACACACACCAGACGAATGCTGGGGAAAGAAATGATCAATCAGCAGTAAGCAGCAGCACATGACATCCAGGCCTGTGCCTTGCCCCCGTCTCCCCGGGGCTCTTCCACTTTATACTGCTGCTGCATACCAGCACACTGACCCAATTCACACTCACACACACACACACACACTCTGCCCCGCTGCCTCCACTCCAGCACTCCCCAGGGAAGTGAGGATGGAAGTGGCAAAGACAAAGAAAGAAAAACGGCCATGAGACTGGATGGAGAATAAAAGAAAATAAAAAGTGGAGAGAGGAGGAAGCACACATGGGAAGCTAAATGTTGATGCACCTTTATTGATCACAGTGCAGTAGTTGGCTGCTGTAAAGGGATCAAAGATGCACGGTGGAGCCTTTCCTCTACACAGAATTTGAAATATTTTAACACTAAAAAAGGTGGCAGTAATTGGAAGGTTTGTCTACTTAAGCAGGTGAAGTAGCTTGTGCGACTCTAACTGTGAGATAATAACTTGAGCCCTGGTCTGATGTCATTAAAATAACAAAAGCTAAAGGATTAGCTCGGAAATGGTTTGTAACCGCATGTGGCAGGGACGGGATCAAGAAAAAACAAGAGACTTCTTGAGGAAATGCTGTCAAGTAAAGGCACTGAAGACAGGCAAGAGACTGTCTCGCCTGTGCGCCTTTTACCACTCTGGTAATGAGGTGGCTCAATAAGCTACACACACACACACACACACACACGGACACAGACACAGAGAGTTTTGTTCAGGCAGCATGGCCGGTCAGGGGACGCTGCGGGTCTTGTGACACCCATTAGGGAGAGGGTCACTGTGGGGGAGACGAGGACAAAAGAGATGCACACTCACTGCAGAGTGCGTCCCGTACTCAGACGTTTTAACTTGAGCCTGAAATGCTTCACGCCTTTCCACTGCACGAAGAGCACAGACGAATGCGCTTGCTAGCTTCTGTGCTAGCACAGTGTGTGGATCAGACAGAGAGAGCCAGTGCAACACATTACGGGCCCCTGGTCCCTGTGGCATCGCGGGTGACGCATCCAATAACCCCTGATTCTGACCTAAAAGCCACACAGTCAGTCATCACCCAGGCAATTTTTACATTTTCACCATTTCCATAATTTTACAACTGTGCAAAAAACCCTTAATCAGGTGTGACATGTTTCAGTTGAGCAGTGCTGCTCCCACGTTGTCTGGCGCTTCCTCTTCATTCACGGTGGAAATGAAGAAGCCTCGTGTTTGTAACTGTCATCGCTGATAATAAACTTTATTATGTGTAAAAGATCTGCCACATAAAAACCACATGTTTGCTATGTTCAAATGTATCGGATTATTACCACTACTTCAAATACGGACTGGTCCAATGTTGGATTATTACCACTGGTGTTTTAATAACCCAGCATGCATTGGCACAGGGGTGGATGAGGATTAACCTGAAGTCAGACAGGGTCCCGGCCCCTCTGTGGTGAGCTGATGCACCTACATGCAAACAACCCGGAGCGTCGTTCGCTTGTTCGCAGATTGCAGCTATTTTATCAAATCCACAACTTCTTCATTTTTGAACAAACATTCAAAGCACTTCGCTGCAAACCGCTGCCCGCCCGGAGGTAAGCACCAGTCTCGCCCCGCACCATATGGCGCCGGTAGGCATTTAACAGATTGCACAAGAGGTTCGACTCCCTCCTCAGCAGCAGCAGCAGCTTCCTCCCCCCCCACCACCGGGGGCCCGCCGGGCATGGCAAGTCCCCTGAGGACAGAGCTCCTTGTCCTGAGGGCAGGGGCGAGGCTGCCCCCTAAGGTTGGGGGGAGAAAACAAAAGGAAGGAAAGCGCTGGGAAAGAAGGAGCTGCTGCGCTACAGAAATATAGCATAAGCTGCTACTGAATTAGCTTGCTGGAGGAAACTCGCGCATGATATCACTGGATAAGTCACCTACTAAGAAAGCCTGTTCTGTGTAGTGCGTGTGCACGTTAAGAAATAAGTCATGGCTCCAGTTGGCGATGGCTGACCCTGCTGGTGATGCAGCAAATCAGACCCCGCCGATCAATTCGGCATGGATTCAACCATTGTATGAACATGCAACATGAAACAGGGACGAGCCGGTTTGAAAACAGCGGTGGCACAGCCTGTGGATGCACAGCAGGCTGGGATGCAGGTCAGCAGGGGCCCGGCTGCCTCAGGCCTGACTATATATGGCCATTCTTTAGAGGATAGGGAATCTTCCCTGCATACCACGCACAATTTGAGGAATCATGTCTTTTCTATGTTATCATTACTCTCTCTCCCCCCCCCCCAATTCCCATATCCAGAGTGAGGCTGCTGAGATACTCCACTGAGCCAGCTGGTTCAGTGCCAACTGATAAAGAGTGATGGAGGGAGAGAAACTGAGCTAAGAGTCTCTTTGCGCATATGCAGCGAGTATGGAAATAAATGCATAATTAAAATAAATGCATAAGCCATTTTGAACCAAACTGAGTAACGTGGCTACAGATGTGCAATGTGAGCGATTACATCGGGGCTCCTGCAGCTGCTGGATTCAAAAAGGCAACTCTTCAATAGCATTGTACTGCTGTTTATGGGGTTTAAACACTGGTATGGGTTACAATAAATTCTCGTTTTCAGCACAAGCATACAACTACAATCATTTCCACTTGTGGTGATAATACCGTACACAAACGTGTTGAATCTGTACACACATCCAGGCTTCTGTTGCGACCAGCCAGCTGGCCAAAGCTAAATGAAGGGATTTAAATAAATAAAAAAGGGCTTTTTGGCTATAACGTCATTTTCATTATGGCCGTCGGTCAAAATCTGCCGTTCTTCGTTTCCAGAAGTGGGCTGTAATCTGGCGCCTCTCCAGGGGCAACTGCTGCCCTCTTGGCAGAGCACAGCTAGCCAGCACAGCACGGCCACAAGAAAAATCCACTCGGCATTTCGGGTCTTATACAGAACAGCTTGGTTCTTCGTTTTGTGTGTAAAGCTGCAAGCAGCGCACCACAGCAGATACAGAAATATGTTTTGGTGGGATCTGATCCTGGGCCAGCAGTGACAGGTCTTAATCAGGCCTATAGCTGAGTGAATATTTAAATGCTATTGCTGAAATACAGATCTCTGTGTATGGTCAGGTAAACATTATGAAAAAGCAAGAAATAAATGCAAAACCTGCACCTTTACACTTGACATGTGTTGTGCAAACTAACTTTAAATTCAACATTCATCACGAGCAGACATTCTAGTCCATGTGGTCAAAGAACAAGCCAGAGGGAAACGTCTCAAAGGAACCAAAAGTCACTGGAAGAGTTAAGAAGCATGGTCACATTGTGTTAACTTAAAAGGGCTTTGCAATGTGTGACCAAGTGCCTGACAAAGCAGAAAAGGCCTTTGGAGGGAGAAGGAGCCCCACCCCGTTGTCAGTTGGGGGGCTGTTGTGATTATTCAGTTGGTTTGGCGTTTGAAACCCTGCAGACAAACTCCTCCTTTCTGTGGATCTAACTGAGTGACGGCCTGAGAGACCCGAAGACAGCGGAGACAAGCCCGGCTTTGTGAGCGTGGTGGGCAGGTTCTGTCTGGAACTGGACAGCTGCTCTTCTACCAGTTGCACCACCTCCACCACCACCAGCAGCAGCCTCCTACTGCACATGCTCACAGGCCACATGCTCATTGGACTGGTTAACATGACCGTGAAAGCACTGATGGAGAGGAGGCTGCTACAGGAAGCTATGACTTTGCTATAGACAGTTGGCTCGTCTCCCGCAGGCTGCTACGACCGTGTCTTTGCATCAACTGCAGGCTCATCTGACAGCCCTCTCTTGTACACGCTCCATTCCCACACAGCAGCACTCGCAATTAGAATTAGCACCAGACAGTGAATGGAGGGGGGAGATTAAAAGGGACAAAAAAAAGAAGCGGTAATTCCCCGTCCCCTACGCCCGGCTCAAAACCATCTGGTGGGAAGATAGCACGCGAGCATCACGCTTCCTAATGACAGCTCCACCTCTGTGCGCTGCGCAGGGCTGATTTCAGGTGGGGTGATCGCATGAGCACATGCACACGGGTGGGGGGGTGTGGGGTGGGGGGCTGGAAGTTCCTTGCACGAGGGGATTGAATGCAGGTCACTGGAGCACTGTGGGCTGTCAGAATTAAACACTCAGCTTAGCTTGCTGCTTAGTGCACAAGCAAATTGATGGGGTTTTGGGGGGCTAGCCTGCTATTACTGGCCTATTAACAGTCTGTGCTGTGCCCAGCAAACTAGATGTCTGCTGAACATATAGGTATGTGGTTACATGTCACTGAGCAGCGTAGCAGCAGGCAACAAAATGGAGCCTCCACTGACAAGCTAGCTGCAGCAATAACAAGCCAAGGAGGCCCATTGCAACATCAGGACGCGGAGGATGTCTCTCCGTCCTGCATCACACAGATCCACCACGTCTTTCACTTCTCCCTCTCCCTCCTTGGCAGTGTCTTTCAACAGCCGCAATGTTCCTTTTCAACAGAGAAACGTGACACCGAGAGCAGATGGCCCGGAGAGAGGAGGATCCCCGTCCAGTGGACTGGAAAAGTCCTGATTTAAAAAACGGGATATGAGATTTGTCTTTTTGTTCAGATAAAATAAAGAATGTGCTGCAGACAGAGCCGTGAGGCCAGCAGGAGTCATCGTGTGACACATGTGGTTTCTCCATCCTTGCCTCCTCGCCTACTTCTCAGCAAGGTGGGTGATGCAAGATAGGTGATGCATCAGACTGTAGACTGTCTGATTCACTCTGTACACACACACACACACACCTCCCAGCACAACAATCAGTCCCAGCAGCAGGCTCTTATCAGACTGATACCAGTACTAGAAACTCATATCTCTGCTTCTTCCGGCTGAACAGCAACATATGCGAGACATCCTTTGTCCCCAGACGTGATACAGAAACACACACCGTGTATCCCGAGCATTCACTCTGAAAACAGGACAGGCCGTGCACTGCGCCTCCAACCAACCTTGTATACTTGTCCATAGGTGCCATTTCCAACCACCTCCACCAATTCAAATATCCCAGCCGGATCCTGAAAAGACAAAGACAGAAAGACGATTGAGTGGGAATAAACAGCAGTGTTAACATGGTTTTTCTTTTCTAAACAGCCAGTGTGCGCCAGCTGTTGCGCGCTGGTCTCCCCTACATGCCAAACGCATCTCGAACAAAGGAAAAGCAGACACTGGCAACACCTCGCTGTGGCTCAGCGGTCATTTTCAATACTTGTGCCGGAGCAAGACGCGGCGCCGGAGAACGGGATCGGGCTCGGTCGTGTTAGTCCGGCTGCTGGACGAGTGATCGACCGAGCCCCGTCACGTTAAAGACTGCAGAACAACAGGAGAAATGACACGGGCTCGGTTCGGCAGCGCTCACCCGCAGTGAAGCCAAGTCTATGTCTACTAGACTTTTAGCAGGAGAGTCGTTCGCCATCTTTCAAATAAAAGCCGAGCTTTCCGTCGCGTTTACGAAAAACAACCGCCGATGTCGCCTCTGCGGGGGCTCGTGCGGGTGAGTCGCGTGGAGGCCGTCGCGTGTTCCTCTGTGGGATCCGCTCCTTAGCAGTAAACGCTGGGGTCTCGCTACTCCATGTTGAGGTGGCAGCAGCGGGCTCCCTGTCCGCTCTCTCGCAGCTCGTGCCGCTGGTGGCAAGCTAGACTGAAAACTCGCACTTCCGCCCAAGAGTTTCGAAATAAAAGCCTCGAGGATAGCACTGATTTCGTTGTTTTCGACACAAGACACAAAGATACATTTGATCACGTTGAAAGAGGAATGAAATGTGAATTTAAACAATATAGCACTTGTTCTTCTTTTTCAAATGATCTTAGCCAAAAGTCTATACAATAGCTTCAACAAAGTGTGCTTCCTTTAACCAGTGGTGGAAGAAGCACCCTCATCTTTAACGTACGTATGTCGATTTTTTATAGTAAAAGACCTTAGTGGGGCTAATCTAAACTTCTTATATATATAGTTTAATCTATAGAAAATCATAATTCATGAGTTATGTGGTGTGACAAATCAGTCTGTAAATCAGTTAGTATTTAAAGCTCTCACATAAGTAAAAAGTTGCAATAATACCCTCTGAAATGTAGAACAGGAGAGCTTAAAAATACCATAACATGGAAATAAACTAATAATACAGCGCGACATGAGTGCATGTAGTTACTCTCCAGGACACTTTACCTATAAAAGTGAAAAGTGTGTATTTGGCATAAGTCATAAAGACTCATACAATTTATATTAACCGGCGACCCTGAAAGAAAGTTTATCATGTTATTTTATACAATTTGTCCCATTCTCTCTGAAACTATATTTTATTGTGAAAGTCAACCCCCCTCGTTTCCGCCTTCATCCTGCCTGCTTCCGTGTGACTTGACGCAGCTTTGATTGAGTACCGCACAAACACAGGAAGCCGGTCGGCTTCGCACAGAAAGAAAAGGGCTGGGCCTCCATCCACGGAGCGTGGATACCGAGATGAGCCTCCATTTACTGTCCACAGACTCACCGTGCCGCGCTCAGACCAACCTGCGTGTTTGCATATGTGCATTTCACACAGGCCGGGGGGGGGGCAGGTGAGATTAACAGAGGCAGACAGGAGCGGACCCCCCCCCCACCACACACACACACCGGATAGCATCCTAACGGACGTGCGCATGTCCGATTCGGTGTCAATATTGGTAATCATGGGTGTGGCAAGTGAGCAATCTCCGGGGTGATGCTGGGTGTTAGTGCGGTGCTTCTATCTACCTGTGGTAAATAGTGATATACTGCAGAGCTACATAATAATATTTGATTACAACGTTTTGTCAGTGATGTTTTGCAGGATCACTCCCCAGCATTCAACCCTGGCTCGTTACTATCAATCCAATATGCAGGAAATGTGGAGCACGAAGCGAGTTCAGAGCAGAGAGGACATGTGTTCAGCCACAGTGATGCACTCATCATAACTCCACCGTGGTGCTTTCACAACAGACAGACAGTGTGGCAAAACAAACAGCCACTCAACAGTCAAACCACGGGGCTGGATAAACCAGTTAGACAGGATGAGAGATGTCACCTGGAGGCAGGCAGGCAGGCAGGCGCGCACGCACACACACACACACACAGCCTTAACTTAGTGCACTTAATGTAACACTCAAGACACTTAACTGACACTTAAGCTCTGTAAATGAACTTAAATCCATCTGCCATGAGGTCAGCTTGTACAGATGATCATGGAAATCTGTCTCGGAGTGTTTGTTGCACACATTGAGATATAAAGTCATTGTTTTGTCTCTACTCCTGCAGTTCAAATGTCAATTCAACAGTCCTGTGTGGTGACTTTTAGTCCAGGGGCTCAACGGGGTTTGTGGCTTCTTACCTAAGCATTTAAATGTTAAATGTTTACTGCCACCTTGTGGACACTTGGTATCATTGCAGCGACATACGCTGCATGTTTGACAAAGTGTCCTTTTCAGAGCTCATTGGTTGGTTTTTTCATGCACACTTTACCAACAATTTGCAGGTGAAGAAGCTATTCTAGATCGAAGCCTGTCTGAGACGTGATTTCTCACTCCTACCAGAACGCATTAGAATTAAAGATTCACTCAAAATGTTTGTAGAATGAACCAACCACTTAGGATGAACAGCATAAAATCAAGTCGTAATTGAGCTCCTAACAAAATGTGAAAGCAGCAAAGTTAAGAGCACATGTTTTATTTCACACGGAACTTAATTACCAACTAGTATTGTCCTTCTATGACGAACTCCTGTCCAAAAAGGTCACTGGGCGGCTGCAGGGAGGCGACACTGCTTGTGCCGCCAGTCGGCAGGTTAATAATATTATAAATAGCAACATGTAATACAAATGTTGAGTTGCAAGTCATGTTAAACACATTTACACAGTACATTTCTGATCCAGTGCCAGTTTCCTTCAATGTCCCAGTGCAGTTAACAGCTAAATAAACAGTCAAAAAGCAACAAACGTTTTGTCTGTTTTAGTAAAGGCAGAACAGCTAGAAGAGTGGCTACAGTTTGGATCAGGGCAGGACGGCGGTCTTTGATTCAGAGTGAAAGTTCGTTTTGGATCATTTTGACTCTATTTTGTGACATTTGGAGAGTAATCTATTGTCTTATTGCCCTTGTATTGAGCAAAACGGTAAAAAAAATGTAAAAAAAGTTAACGCTGATTCGTAGCTCATAAAAACGTCCATGAAAAATATCGACGTCCAATCAGATGGTTTTATATTCTTGCCGTTCACTCTCCTTGTCCACAAATGTTAGCGTCCCTGATACAGACTGCCTTCCCCTCGGGCTAGCACGACAGCAGGAAGGACAGAGACGTGTCAGGACGCGCAGCGCTCCTCCACTGGTGATCCACTACAGCGCAGTATAACAGCTACATTACAGGGTAACGGGCCTGTATCCCCGGCGGTACAGAGCACACCTCTCCCACATACGATTCTTCAGTCAGAAACATTTAATATAAGATAGCACAGGTGTTGATCTGTTTTGGATTTGATCTGAACCTGTATCTGATCTTTAGATTGACTCCCCTCCCCCTCATTGCGTGACTGTGTTGTCTTCTGCAGCAACACTTTCCTTCTCCCTCACTGTACTGTTCAGCCAACACAGCGACGACCTGCAAGTCCAGATCAGAACAAGACACATTACAGTGTGCAATCTACCAGTCTCAGTAAACCACCCATGTTGAGAGGATTTTATAGGAAATGTCTTTCAGTCAGTGTTAATCGTTTTAGTTCAGTAGAAAGTCTGGGCTTGGGTAACCAAACAGGTGGAAGTCTCCCTGGTAACGTGCGTAGAGACGCCTGATGTCCCGCTTGCTGATGCCTGAGAAGTAGTGCTCCACCTTGGTCCTGTTGTAGCGGGTGATGCCTGGAGGAATGGCTGGGTAGGACACCAGCTGGTCGATGCCCGCCGCTTTGAGGATGTACGGCGCGTCTTGCTCCAGCGTCTCGTGGTGGCCCACCACGCTGTAGTGTATTTCGCACGGCGCGCACAAGTCCGCATAAGTCACCCAGTGAATGATGTGCTCCCCGAACTGCCGGTCCACGCGGCGGCGGCCTTCCACGTCGCCCAAGTAACGGACAAAGTCGTCAAAGTGCAGGCCGGAGGCGGCGTGCTCGCTGTCGTGGTGGCTCTTGCGGTACTTACGGATGATGGCTGGAGCAATGTCATGCTTGTACCAGGGCTCAAAGCGTGGGTTCTTCACAAACTTGTCCTTGAATGCAGAAATCAGGCGCTCGAAGGGATCTCTCACGATGAAAAACTTAAAGTAAGTGTTTAATCTGTTGAGGGAAAGAAGGGTTTAGAAGAAACCGGTGGTGAAGGATGAACAGGATGTCATCCAGGAACTCTGGACTAACCTGTGAGTAACTTCCTGCGGTGTGAGTGATGAGAGACGGGGCAGGCCGTTCTTCTCGTGGTCATGAACGAGGTTTTCCGGGATCTCCTCCACAGAGGAGAATGCTCCTGTCAGTGTTAACAAGACAAACAAAGCTGGAGTCACACTGGATACACAGCACCGTGTTTTACAAAGCTTTGCTTTCATTTATTGGAGATCGCTGCCGTTACAGCCACGCTTTGCCCACGTGCGTCTACAGCCAACTCTCAAAACCACAAATGGCATTTATGAGTCATTCATTGTTGTTACCTTCATCCAACACATACTTACCATTGAGCACAATGAGGACCTTCTTCCATTGTGTGTTGCCCACTTTAGGCGTCTGGCAGAACAGGATCTTGTGCTTGTCGCAGACAAAGATGCGGTCCAGGACAAACTTGTTGATGGAGACGTGAGTCAGATTCCTGAGGCTGCTGTTGTTACACACAGTCGAGAGCAACTCCATCCGCCTCTCAGAGACTGACTGCCAGTCTGCCACTGTGGGACCCGCTGAGGGCTGAGACACACACACACACACACACACACACACAGCAGTAATGTGACAGCCTCGTTTTCAATATGATGGGTGTTATTGTAGAAGAAAACAGGGGATTAGTGATCATCTTCAGTTGTCACCTGATCAGATGGCTTTGAAACGGTTCTTTCTGGGCTGGAAACAGGAAGTGGTTTAACCACCTTGGTGCCCGGCACTGTCCAACTCTGACCGCCAACCCTCTCTCCGTAGTCTGAAAATACATATCAGAGCGGGCTGATGATCACGTTTAGCCCTGGAATCGACCAAAGTAATAAGCAACAGCTTACCATCTACAGCCCTGAAGCTCATGAACTTGCTGACAAACATGAGGATGAGCAGCACCCAGCCGCAAGCCCCGAGGAGCAGCCAGTGGTGCCGCATCGCTTCGCCCATCAGCCGACGGCCATGGAAACACCGAGCGTCGCTCCCACCTACACGCACGCACGCACACACACACACACACACACACACACACACAGACGGGACCAGCTAGCTGTTATCTTAAATGGCCGTTGACAAGACTATTACTAATGCTAACGCGTTGATTATAAACGAACCATAGCAACTACAGCGTAACGTTACCTGCGTGACAAGTTATAGGAGTTAGCTGGAGGTTTCCTGGAGTAGCTACTGAATTGATAATGTATAAGGCCAAGACCCAACTAACATGTCTGCCTTTAGTGTGTTTGATATGGATAGCTACCAACGACTAACATCAGCGTATCCAATCCAAATACAGTAGCTTCCGTTAACTGTATTTAAGCTAGCTGGTCAGTTAGCCAACCAGCTAGTCACACCTGTCCCGCCCGGACAGCGGTCAGACGTTACGCAGACAACTCGAACCGTGCTAGTCTCTCTCGGCGAGGTTAATTAAACATGTCAAGACCGACGCAGCAGCAGGGAAACCTTGTGTCTTACCTCGTTGTTGAGTTACAACTACTTCCCAGCTGCACAAACTCTGTAGAAAACGTTGGACGATGCCATCGCGTCCTTGTTCTTCTTCACAACATCCGAGCGCTTTCAGAGGAGCAGCTCCCTCTAGCGGCCGCACAGCGGCAATGCACGTTTACCGCCGCCATGCACCTGAACGCACCCTTCATCACATTTCCCCAGCAGTTTTAATCTGGGGATTATATTACAGTCTAGAAGCAGGCAGGATACTTCATGTGGTGATTGTCCTGGGATATTTCCAAATGCACGGAGTCCAAGTGGGATTTATTCATCTGTATGTGAACTGCACTGTTCAAAAGATATTGGAATAGTGTTTAGTATTTCTCTTGCACTAGAAAATGCATCTGAAGGATCAGATGTAGTCATTTTATTCTGCAACCATGATGACTTATTTGCAGCTCTGCTCATTCTGACACATCTGAAAATGCATGACTAAAATCTATACTGTCCATATGCGATCATAATAGCTCAATGACCTGACAAAAGCACTTTTTGCCATCATCTCATTTGTATAAATAAAAGTCCTTAGTGCCAAGACAGGACTGTGACTGCTCAAGAAGACATACCAAGACAAAGAATCCCTTTGCTGTAAAGGCACATGGTCTGTCGGAGTTACAATTCTTCTCAACAAGCATCTTATTTCAAACTTCTGTTTTCATGGAAGAGTTCATAAAGGGTTAATACTGTGCAGATAGCATTTCTATATACATTCCTCTGCAATGATTATAACCATTCATCCAAATGTAAGAAACGCCCAAAATAAGACATTAGATGAAGCACACAAACAGAAATCAAGACAAGACAGGAGCTCCTTTTATGTCATTTATTCCACTCGCAGAGGGGACAAATTTAGTTTTCATCAACGTTGACCGTCTGCAGACCTGAGGGGAAAAAGAGGGAGAAAGAACAATGAATCACTTGTTTTTATTGCAGCAGTAGGTGAACGTTATCGCTTAGCAGCATACTTACCTTTGCATGTGGTGACAGGAACATATGTGACCAGGGTGTACAGTTTGTTGGGAGAGTCCTCATCCTCATTACGCTTCCTGGACAGCCGCACGCGTATCCTGTACGGCACGTTCCTGCGCAACACACAGATGGTTAAAATCTTCTCTAAGTGCCAGTTATTTCAGATGTTGCATTGACCCGTATGTGTTGTGGCTCCACTTCCATGAACGTTTGAGTGCGAGTGTCAAAAGATTTGTCGTGACTGTAAAAAGCACTGCCAAACGTTTAGGGCTTTGATAGAGTAGAGTAGAGCAGTGGGCCTCAGATAGAGAACAGCACCATCCTGTATTCAAAACTCCCGCTTGGATGCTAACTTCATGGTACGCTTAAAACCTTTATTGTGAAAAGCTGACACGTAGTGTTTGTCCTCATATCTTGCAGTCTCTCTTCAGAATAAAGTGTCTAACACCTCACTCATTAAGTAAAGCATTTGTCCTCCAACCATCTTGTATATTCATTATGCACAGCATTCAGTCTGTTCCGTTTCTTCACATCAGTGACTTCATGCCTGAGCTGACAGTGTATTTATATATATACGATTTTAACATGTTTAAATCCTGAAGATTGTAACATAACTGCCGTAACAGCCAAAAAAAAGTCCATAAAAACAAATAGTTGAAAGAATGAAGCAGCCTTTAAGTATTACATCGGCACAACCATGAGGATGGAACTAAAACCACACTGAGCTTCATGTGACATCGATGTAACCGAGTCACTAATGACATGCAGCGCTGCACGTCACCCTGCAGCTTACACGGTGTACAAAAAGTTATTCAATATAAACTGACGTTAAGACGATGAGTGCAAGACAAAACTGCACATTTTGAAACATTAAGCCATCTTAGAGAAACCAGTACTAACAGTGCATCATCTCACCTGACACCCTTGCTCCACACTGCCTTGTTGAGGCGAGTGTCAATGCGGACATCAGGAGTTCCCATCTCCTTCACGGCGAACTTGCGGATCTCCTTGATGGCGCGTGGAGCCCTCTTCTTGAAACCCCTGCAAAAAGGCGACACCATTAAATCATACAAACTGAGTAGATTCTCATGCTGATGATGCTTTAGTCATTTATCAAACACTTAACACTTGCTGGTATCAGTTTTGTAAACAAGTTTAACTTATCAGAGTTTATCATTGACAAGAAACACTACAATCATATGCACGGTAACAGCAGGTGTGCAACTTAATATCAGTTAACTGACAGCTTGTGTCGTGCACCAGTGTCCCCGAGTACTCACACTCCATGGATGCGCTTGTGGACATTGATGGTGTACTCTCTGGTCACAACCTCGTTGATGGCTGAACGCCCCTTCTTTTTCTCTCCTTTCTTGGTTGGGGCCATCTAGAAACACCACACGAACATTACTGCTTGAACACATGCATGTTTTCTAAAGTGTTAACGTCACACAGCCACGACATCGAGCATTAGGTTACAGCAACACCAGCGTAGCTAATTCAAAGTTTTTATCTGTCTGATAAGCCACGGACAAGTCTACGGTTAGCGGTTGTTACTATACGCACGCTAACCTGCAGGTTACACAGTAAGGTAAATACCACGTACGTTAAAAAAGCAACTTAGACCGGTGCCGGTGATTTACGTTACAAACAGTATTACACTCCTTGTAGCGCAGACAAAATGACCACTGAACAACCCGGCAGGTTCACGCCGCTCCGGTAGTGTGAATGCTAACGTTGCCGTTCGTCGCTTTTTAATCGTCTGTAAAAATGTTCAACCACAAAAAAACGCTCATATAAAAGACGACTGAACGCCTATAAGTATATTTAGATGAAATATGTGGTCGATTGTATCGTTAATACCGCAGGATGGTGTTAGATTGTAAAAACATAATTTCCGAAAAAATACCCACCTCGGCTCTTAGTTGAGGCGGAAGTCGGAAGGACGGACCTAAAGCAGAGGATTGTGGGTAAAGGAAACGGGTCCGTCTAATATGATGTTTCTCAACAACAAACGTACAAGTAAAGGTTCCGCATGTTGTTACTTCGCCTTATTCAACACATCAACTCTATTTGTATTGATGAACCGGACAAACGGTGTCAGTGTGTGAAATGAAATAGAAAAGGAATTAACACTGCCGATAAACTGGTTATTTATTGGAATTTAAAACATTGCTGTAGCTCTTCAAAGATGTTGAGCTAATGAAGACTGTGAGATGTACATTTTGGAATTATCAGACAATTAAAGACAGGTCTCTCTATTCTGTTTATATCCGCTTATTCTGTTTACGAACATGTAGAAATTCTTTGGTTTTCTTTTGAATGACAATGTCAGCTGCCTGCAGTGTCAATAAAAATTGCATGAAATTGTGAATAAGGTGAGATGGACCACTGCAATTGTATGACACAATTTTCTTTTTTCATTAATTGTACAATGCTTTAAACCAGTTTAAGATAGAACATAAGTCATTTCAACCATTCACAATATACCACGTCTCTTTTAGTTTGTGTATTAGACTTATGAGGTCTTCGACCAGCGAGTGGACACTCGGACGAACCTGCGAGCTCATGTTGTATTTGCTCTGGTAGATTCACATTTTGATCTGGTGGTCACACACCTATACTACAATATTTTTGTTTCAAGTCTTCTTCAAGCACTGGTATAAAACCCCAAAATAATCCCAGAAAGTTACCATTCTAACACAATTGCATACATTATAAAATTGTGACTTACTATCAAGTTTAGCAGTCATTTTTGCCAAATATGCACTGAATGTAGCACTTCCTCTGTAGGACTGTAAGAATTCGTAAGAGTAATTTATAGAAGGTTAAACAATCCTAAAGTGGTTGTGATCATGTCAAATTCAGCACTACTCACCTCAGAATGCAAACGTCCTCATAGCTCTTATTAGAGTAAAGTGATAATCTTGAAGTAGCACCACATTTGAATTCCTTTAGGTCCCCAGTTGTCCTTATTTGGGAAGATGTCATTACAATTTAAAAATGTCATTCTACATTTATTTTACAGTATAAAATAAAATACAGCGTTAAACCAGATATCATTACTTGCACATCTCAAAATGGACTTCGAACCTTAGACAAAATAAATATGTAGTAGGAAAAGTGGTTTCCAACAACATACAGTTGTGGTTAGACTCAAAGACAGCAGGCGACATCAGAGCCCAAGCTCTCCATGTCTGTATTGTCACTTAGATTTGAAGTCACAGTTGCATGGCCGGGAGGAGGTGTCATGTTGAATCCAGGGCTCTAAGATAAAAGCCTTTCTCCATTCTGATTATGTTCTTTTAAGCTTTTCAGTGAAGCTGGTTTGTCCATTGAATTTGTGTCCAAGCACTCACAGCATGCACAATCTGCTCAATTCAAGTGTCACTTGTTGAACTGAAAGTGTTGATACAAACACATCCCAGAGGTTCAGCTTATCCACCTGTACAAGTCTTTTTATTGGGACTCTGGACGGTCAACCACTGGAACACAGAAACGTGACGTGAAGATGAAACTAATTATCTTTTCAGCCATTTTTATCTAAACAGTCTAGTGTCTTTTCCTATTAAGAGCATTTTGGCTCCTTTTTGGATGGTGTGGGCTGGTAAATGTTAAGGAGAGGAGTTCCACATGGCAGTGTTGGAGATCTGGTACTCTGCACTCACTGCAGTTCATTTCATTTCAGGGAGACGTTGCCAAACCATTCAAAACAAACACATGAAGCAAAAGGCAAAAATGTTTCCGAAGACTAAAAGTCGTAACAAATTACATTCAGTGAAGGGATAGTTTGGCAGTGCTTATTCACGAGAAACGTTCAAGCCCCTGCAGGATGTTTCGGTGTTGTTGGTCGGGAACACTCTGCAGCAAACCGCTGTGGGTTTGCTCTGCAGATATTTTCTAATATGGTGCACACAGAAATATTACAACATCAAGTGTCACATTATTTGAATGCTGAACAGTCACATTATACAAATCAAAAAGACCCGTTAGAAAAATCAACATCTAACCATTTTAATGCACAGTTGTAGTAACCAATGCACAATATATATGAAAAGAAAAAAATTGAACTTGGTTAGGCAGATGAAACGGACAATTAAAAAGCTGCTCTAAAACATTGCAATGCACAAAAACAAAAACATGACTTCATTTTAAGTGTGTTGCATGTTTCTCATACTCGCTTGGTTACACACCTCCATAGGCTAGAATGTCCAGTAGTCTATGGCACAGCACTTGCAGATCCTCCACAAAATGTAAAGCATAACAGAGTAAGATTCACAATTTTGCCATTTGTCTTCCCCCACCCCTCCCTTGACTAAAAAGGCTATGTATGAAATTAATGTATGTAATGTAATTAGGAAGCAGTAAAGGCTTAGAAGCATTCATTTCTGTGTGTCTGAATCATTAAGCCCGTTTCTTTCAGGACACACACACCTCAGGCTGTGCTGTGCTGAGTTTGCTGCTGCTACCAGCTGCAGCGGCCTCGGCTGCTGGTGCCGACCCACCGGCAGACCTCTCTGGGCCCGAGACCGGGCCAGCCACGGCCCTTCTGAAGAGGCGCATGCTCATCTGCAGCAGCTCGTTGTCGACCACGGGCGTGGTGGGGTACTGCTTGGTTAGGCCCTGAAGGAGGAGAAGTAGATTTAAACACATCGTGTATATTTAAAAGACGCCCAGACACACTGGTGAGAGTGGTTCTAAGATCTCCACAAAGTAACTGCAGCGTTAAGCTCATCGTCCCGTCAGTGACTGGATGACATCTACCTTGTCGTTTTTTAGCAGCTGCCGGCGGATGGCGAAGTCCCTGCGGGCACACAGGGCCTTGCAGCAGGGCCCGAGGTTGCTCAGTAAACCTGCCCTCTCCACGCGCCGGTGCTGGGTTGCCATATTCAGGGCCCCCAGGTCGTGCTCAAACAGCTTGTCAGTGTCTGGAGGGACAGAGTTGACTTTAGAAGGAGAGGCCACAAAAACAGACTAAACAGAAGAGCAAATGCATGCAATACATTTCATTTTAGGGTTCCACTGTTTCAAATCAGTCACCTTTGGGGTCCTCCAGCTCAGACTTGCACACTTCTCTGACCTGCTCTATGAGCTGAGGCCCAGCAAGTCGCTTGGAGATGCCCGCTCTAAGAAGCACGGCCCCCGGTGTGAAGCGGAGCAGCGCTGCCCCGGCTGCCCGGGGCTCCTGCTTCTGTTTGGGCATCAGGCTGGACCAGTCCACATCGATCACATCCAGAGGGCCTGTTAACACAGTTAATGTTTCTGATGGTTTCAGCACACGAGCAGATCAGAAGTAAATAAATCTTCTTTGAAGTCGAGGAGAGGAGGATAGAAACGAACATGACATTATCCACAAAGATATTTCCTGGTACCTGTGATTTTCTCGTCGTCTTGCTGATCCTCTTTTTTCTGGCTGTCAGCAAGAATTTCATCCAGCTCATCATCACTGATTGGTTCGTACTCCTCTCCAACAGATGGGACTGACTGGCCATCGTCTTCTTTCCCATCATCGTCCCCTGAGACACAGCACACACACAACCCTTTAAATCCACGTGGGTTACTTAAAAACAAAGTCATATAAAGATGCGTTCATGTTGGTCTTCTTACCGTCGATGCTGTCCGTCTTCTCCAGCTCCCGTTGCTCCGCCATGAGATGGTGACTGTTGCTCGGCTTCTCCAGCTCTGGAGGGCTGAAGGCTTCTCTCGGCAGCAGAGGCTCATAGTCGCCCCTGTCCTGTCTCATCATGTCCGCTCGCAGGTCTCCTCTGATCTCTCCCCTCAGGTCCCCTCGCCCCGGAGCCCTGGCGTCGCCGTGGGGCATCAGGTCTATCATCATCATCCTCTCCCTTTCTCGATCGCCTCCTCGGTCCACTCTGCCGTCTCTGTCCCGCTCCCTCTCCCGCTCGTGCAGCTGGAGGAGTCCTTCAGGGAGAATGCGTTCCCGGTCCCGGATATCCCGCTCCCTCAGGAGAGGTTCGCGGCCAGGACGCATCAGTAGGGGCTCCCGCACCCTGCTGGGCCAGTCCCTGGGTTCAGGCTCCCAGTCTCTCTGCTGTTGTAGGGGCTGTTGGAGAAGCAGAGGCGGCTGCTGCTGCTGTGGTTGCTGCTGCTGTAGTTGCTGCTGCTGCTGCTGCTGCTGAGGACGGAGGTCCTTTCGTTCCCGCTCCCGCTCGAATGGCTCCCTGTCTCTCTCCCGCTCTCGACTGTCATAGGAGCCGGCGCGGGACCTGGACGCCGCCTGCCTCTCCGAGTCAGGGGAGCTGCGTCTGGAGCTGTGGCTGCGGGAATCCTGCCGGTCTGTAAGGGAACGAGTCAGGTGGACGTTAGTGTGCGGACAGAGCTTGTTTTAACTGAGCATGAGGTTTACAGAACGGTTAGTGTTGATCTACCTGAGGAGGTGCTGCGGCTCGGCTCTCCTCTCCTCAGCTGGTCAATTCGGGACTTCCTCTCTGCTCCTGGAGGGTCACTCAGGACCGGCCTCTCCCGCTCCCTCTCCACGACCCTCTCTCTCTCCCGGTCCCGAGAGTTGGTGCGCTGCATCCTGCCCCGGCGGGACCGCGGGGCCTGGGGGTCGTCGCGGTGGGCCGACTCGTTGGAGGGCGAGCGCAGGCGCCGGGATGACGTGCGGCTCTGGTTGCTGCCCATGCTGCTGCTGCGCGTCTGCTCTGGGGGGGGTTTGCGGAGCAGGGGCTGGGACATGAGGGGCTGCGGAGTCAGGGTCTGAAGCAGCATCGGAGGATCCTGGGGGAGCAGAGGAGCGATGGGAGGAGGGTTGCAGCGCTCCCTGTCCCGACCCACCCTGGGAACCCCTCTCCTAAGAGGCTCAGCAGGAGCCCTCTCAGCAGGAGCCAGCGGGGCTGGTGTTTCCAGTGGCCCCCCTCCTCGCTCTGTGACCTCCTCATCTGACCAGTCACTGAAGTTGTCCATTTTGGAGAGCGGAGACGGCTCTGCGTTGCCCCCGGCAGCGCGGTGATCAGGCCTCATGGAGGGTGGGGGTGTCCGGGGGCCTCTCTTCCTCTTACTATGCGGCAGGTGAGCGGAGGACTCCTCGTCAGACACGTCAGACTCTCCTCCTCGCGATCGTTTCCTCTTTCGTTCCAGCGCCTTCTTCTTGGCTCCTTTCCTGGGGGAGTGTAAGGGCGGAGGTCCATCTGTAGAAGCGGCGGTTGGGGGCTCCGGGTTGAAACGATCTCCCGCAGCAGCCAGGCTGATGCCACCGCCCACCTCCTCGTCTTTGCGAATCTTCTTCAAGCCCTTCCTCTGCGACTTTGTCTTCTTCTTGCCCTCCTCTCGGTCTTCGCTGCCGGGGGCGGGGGCCGGCGGAGGTGGAGGCGGCGTGGGTTCTCGCTGGTCTCTGGCTCTGATGCGGAAGTCAGGCGGGGCGTCTGCAACGAGGTGCTCTCGTCTCTCAACTCCCCCTCGGACTCGCTCCCCGCGGGGCTCCGGGTCCTCGAGACGGCCTCGCGCTTCCCTTTTGTCCCCGGCTCCTCTGCGCTCCTCATCCTTCCAGTGACTCAGCTTGTCCTCGGGGGGAGCGGCCCTCGGTGGAGAACGGAGCAGGGGCTCCTGGGGCCGCACCACCTGGCTCAGCAGACGATGCTTCTCGGCACCTGCACACAGAACAGTCACATAAACACACTCGTGATCAGTCAAGTAACAGCTTTGACAGCATTTCTGGGCTTGAGGCTCTTCACTGTAGTGTCAAATCAGTTTTGGACATTTCTGTGCACGTTGGTATTGTCTCATAGATAAGACATCTAGACGAGACAAGAAATAAAACTTTCACCAGTGTGTGCAGTGTATGACAAAAAGGTGCATTCCCCTTTAAACAGGAGTGTGTCCTTTCAAAAAGAATTCCCCTACTGTCAGATGGAGGCGGACACACTGGGCTGGGGAGGAGGGGCTGTGGGTGGGGCTTGGCCTGCCCTCGGCCAATCGGGCGCTCACTTTTCTCTTCAGCGCTGTTGTAGCCATCGCTGTCTGCCGGGCTGAGGTCCCGTGTCGCCCTCTTAGGGGAGGCTCGGGGGCTCGGGCTGCTCTCCACCCGCGTCCTCTTGCGACTAGAGGGAGGGAGGGAGAGAGAGAGGGATGTTTACAACAGAAGTGAAACACGTTGAGAAACAGAGAACACATTAAGTCGTCTGACACGTGCCTCGTCTTGCGATCGTCCCGGGTGTCTCGAACGGGCCGGTCGTCCCTGACGTCGTCTCTCCTCTCCCGTCGTTCCTCCCTCCCCCTCTCTCGCTCCTCCCACTCCCGCTGCCTCTCTCGCTCCCGCTGCTCCCTCTCCCGCTCCCTCTCTCGCTCCCTCTCCCGCTCCTTCCTCTCCCTCTCCCTCTCTCGCTCCTCACGCTCCCTCTCCCGCTCCTCACGCTCCCTCTCCCGCTCCCTCTCCTTCTCTCGTTCCTTCTCCCTTTCTCGTTCCCGCTCCCGTTCTCTCTCCCTGACCCGCTCCCTCTCGGCCTCCCTCTCTTTCTCTCGCTCCTTCTCCCTCTCCCTCTCCCGTTCCTTCTCTTTCTCCCTCTCCCTGTCCCTCTCCCTCTCCCGGTCGCGGGGTCTGTCCTCTCGTCTGTCTTCTGCTCGGTCTGTCCTGCGCTCGTCCCTCCTGTCCTCCCTCTCGGACTCCTCTGATCTCCCTTGGTGTCTATTTGGGGAGGCTGCTCTTTGATCTGAGAAACAGAAAGTTTCGAATCTTAGCGACGTCATACATTATATAATCCATTACATGTGTGGTTCCAGGTCAGACCCTGACGCCCCACCTCTCTCTCGGTTGTCTCTGCGATCGCGCTCTCCGTGCCCTCCTCTCCTGTCGTAGGAGGAGTCTCGGGCCGGCTCTCCTCTCCGCTCGCCCTCGTAGCGGTCTCTGTCTGAACTCCTCTCGGAGCTCCTCTCCGTGGCGCTGCGGTCGGTGCTTCTCTCTGGGCTGCGCTCTCGCGCCGCGCTGCTCCGCGACTCCCAGTTGTCGTGGCTGCTTTCCAGCTGGGAACCCCGAGAGTTTCTGTTAGAACCTGGAGAGAGAAAGAAGGAGAGAAAAGAGAACTTGAAAGGGGGAAAAGACCCACTGATGGATGGTGATACATTAGATATACAGCACAGCAGTGGACTGCGGGCACTGGATAGATATGAAGTCGTCTTGCCTTTATCGGACGTTTCATTAGCACGCCCTCTCCCTCGTCCGTTCCTCTCCACTCTGTCTGTCCTGTTCTCCGTCCTTCCGTCAGCTCTCCCTCCATCTTCACGTCCATGACCTCTCCCGTAATTCCTGTCCTCCTGAGCCGGCTCCTCCTTCCTGTGGGCGTCCGTCCTCTCCCTCTCTCTGTCCTTTTCTCGCTCTCTCTCCTTCTCTCGCTCTCTCTCTCGTTCTCGCTCGCGGTCGCGAATTTCCAGCGACTCCCGGCTGGAGCGGGTCTCCGTCCTGCTCTCCCTCGCGTCCTTTACGTCTCTGCTGTCCCGGTGGTCTCGAGAGTCGCGGGCCGTTTCCCTTCCTCGATCGCGAGCGTCCTTTCTCTCGCGAGCCTCTCTGGTCTCCCGGTCGTCGCGGGCGTCCCGCGATGAGACCTGCTCGGAGTCATAGTCCCGGTCGTCGCGGATGCTGTCCTTCTCTCGTTTGCTGCGGCTTTCTGTTTACAAGAAAGACACAAAGCTTAACAACTGCAGACAGGACTTCTCACTGTAAAGCACTTTATGTGTTAAATGTCGAAAAACAAACTATGAACAGAAAAAACGAATACAGTAGTGGAAGACAAAGTTACCGTCTCTGCGCTCGTGTCTGCGCTCCGGGACCGGAGGACTCCTGTCTCTTTCACCGCGGCTCCTCTCGCGGCCCCTGGAGTGTCGCCGGCCGGGGCTGGACCTGTCGGAGCGGCGGTGGGGCGAAGAGGCGTCGTGGGAGGCGGGAGGCGATCTGGAACGCCGGGAGCTCGGGGGGGAGGAGGCGGAGGTCGGGGCCCCCGCGCTCCGGTGGTAAGCGGGGGAGGACGAGCGGCGCCGACGAGGAGACGAAGAGTGCCGCTGGGCAGAGGAACCCGAGTGGGAGGAGGGGGAGTGGTGGCGTGGAGGAGTGGGGGTGCGCTGGCGCCGTGGAGGAGAGGGAGACCTGCAGTGAAAAAGGACGGTTATTTCCTGGCCAGTCCTGAATCTTCTGATTAAACTTCAGTGGCCAACACGCACTAACCTGCGAGGAGGGGAGGCCAGAGCAGGGGCCTTATGGGACGAAGCTTTGGGGGAGGGGGACTTCTTCCTGGCTGAGGGTGAAGGGCCCCTGAAGGGAGACGACACACTACCGGAGCGCTCCTCTGATGTCACTGAGCGCTTGGCCTTGTGGGAACTGTCTGATCGGTCCCTGTAAACAATACGGAGACGTTCAAAGGGACATTAATAAGAAAGAACATTAACGTGCACATACTATATTATATTCTTATATATACACTACCGTTCAAAAGTTTGGGGTCACCCAAACAATTTTGTGTTTTCCATGAAAAGTCACACTTATTCACCACCATACGTTGTGAAATGAATAGAAAATAGAGTCAAG
>JAVQJD010044853.1:0-10704 GCA_036023655.1 Nannoperca australis
GTGTGTGTGTGTGTGTGTGTGTGTGTGTGTGTGTGTGTGTGTGTGTGTGTGTGTGTGTGTGTGTGTGAGGCAAAAGGTGTATGTTCATGAAAGAGCGACAGAGTGAGCGAGCCTGGCAGTATGATGTATTAGACTTGGTCTGAATCAGTGTCATATTTTGCCCTGCAGGAGTGTCTCACAAGGCAAGTTATGGGCCAAAAGCTGACAGTCACTGGCACTGATGGACAAGGCGGCAAATAAAGTTTTTATCACAAATCTATCTTCAGTCCTGAAGCTCTCACCTCTATCAGGACTGTTCACACTCAGTTACACATGAAATATATAAAACTTACTGTGTTTCTCACTTCCTCTCGCTTTCGAAAAGCACACACATGCATGCTCGTGTAACTGCAGTGAAGGAGATGCAGAGAATGCCATCTCCTCATCACTGTGTATGTGCGTGCATGTAGTTGTACTGCGGCTTTCATTTCCCTATGCTGATACAGTACTGCACTGTACCCAGTGTGCCAGAAACAGCAGAGAGATAATGACATCCTATACCGGAGGCTCTAATTAGACTGCACCGGAGCACTCCAGAGAGACGGGAGGAGAGGGGGACAGAGGCAGAGGATAAATGGGAAAGGAGGGGATAAGGGAAAGCTATACTTAATAATGCATTTTATCTGAGATCTAAATGTATAGGGATGAAGTTTAGGGATGAGGTGGCAGATGGCAGAGAGAGAGGGATGGGAAGGGGAAAGAGGAAAGGGGAGACTGACTGAAAGATATACCTGCAAGTAAGCAATAATGACCATGTGTTGTTGCCGGAAGTGACAGCACTGCACCAATTTTAATGCCATAATGTGATTGCTTGACACCACCATGTGTCAATTTAATTTCAGCATTTCCTATTAATAGATTTCTCAGAAACAACCTTGAAAAAACAAATTAATTTGCTTTAATTGGTATCCGAAGTAACACAAAACAACACACACAATATCACCTTTTACATAAAGGTGTGTGCAATACAAACATTTCTAGTGAGTAAATCAGGAAGGATACAGAGATAATCGATGCTTCAATGAAAAGAACTGGACACTTACTTTTACAAAATAACAACTCTTGTTAACTGCAGTCTGTGTTTTTCTTGTAACATTTCTTTTCCTTGGTTTTTCTGTTTGGACAGCTGTCCAAATTCAGCTGACAGCTGTTAGTTGTAGACGAATATTTCCCGTTGCCTCATGTTGACTCATAACATTACTGCAATCTCCTCAGACATCATTTGTGTCCTGTTTTCTACCACACCTGCCTGCACTGTCTGACACCTTCTGCATCTTTTCATGAAGCTAATGGCCAAAATATGGACATTTCATTCTGACTGTAATGAACAGCACAGAGACTGTTACAGGCACCTTTTTGCAACAGTGGGAACATATTCTTTCCCGGTCAGTGATGGATTCTGCGTCATTATTGGGCGCTGCAGAATCAATGGAGAGGCAGCCTGTTTTCTTGCTGGAGCCAATCTTTCCTCTTACAAATTGGTGATTGTATCTATCTGATCCATTGCCGTCATTTGGCTTTGTGATGCCATCTGCTTTTTCTTCATCATTGGTCAGTTAGAAGAGTTTAGCAACTAGAGCTGCGGAAAAACAACATGAAAAGCTTTTATTTATGTATCTGATGGTTTGTGCGTTTCTTCTTGATCCCCTTTCTGGTCAAATGTACTCACCGGCATCTATCGAACAGATGCAAATGTTGAGCAAAGATATCGCAGGCATTAAGAATTGCAGCTATTATTTTTGTGCACCCATGCTTAAACGCATCAGGGTGCACATGAGCGGAATGGGAACAACCATCCAGGAACCAACCATTTATACCATTTCATGTAGTAAAAATTATACTTTTTTATCCTTGACCATAAGGCTGTCATCTTTTATAGCATAAAAGGGTGTCTGTGGCAGCAAGCATAGCATAAAGGCTTTTTTCTTTTATCACTGTGTTGCCCCCCCTCCACCAAATAACAATAATAGAAAACGCTTTCAAGTTTAGCCTGCAACTATCACCACTTTGGTAGCCATGTCCAGAAGCTACATTCTTTCTGTGTTGTGCTTGTGTTTCAGGTTTTACAGTTCCCACTTTCAGCATAACAGTAGTTTAATTTTTGAAAGTAGTACATCTGTAGTGCTTGTCTTACATCATACACGTTTTCGTCAGGTAGAAGTACCTCCACTTACTCAGTTTCAGCATGTCCAAATCCATTCGCAGCTCTGCGGAAATGCTAAACTAACAATCCAGAAGTACACAGAAATTATATGTATCCTATGAATATTTATTCCGGTAACCTTAATTATGGACACACACACATTGTTTTTAACAATTTGGATGAATAAAACTAAATGTAATGTTGCTGGCATAAACAGATTTTTTTTTAAATGTCAACAAAAGGGCTTCTATATACGTGGCCTGTTGTAAATCTGTGGAGATTGGCCTGGGCTGGTCAGTAAAATTCAGTAGGATTCATTATCTCAGAAAACATGAATGTCTTGTTTAAATCTTGTTTAAGTCCATCCAGCAGATGTTGAGCTATTTAACAGGATAAATGAAAACTTAGATGAAAAATACGGGGATCACCAAAGTCAGGCTTCATCCTCTGGGGACTCTGAATATATGTACAGAATTTTATGGCCATCCATCCACAAAGTTCAACTTCCACTTTTCCCAACACCGGCTGCAGCCTCCATCCAGAATCTGTTCTGATCATCATTATGCTCTTTAATGATTGTAGGATCATCGCTTTAATCAGGCATTACCACCAAATGAAGCCTGTTTGAAAAGTTGAATCGACACTTATGTCAACAATGTTATATTTGTAATTAGTCTCACTTGATTGAATTCAATTTGATAGGTTACAGACTGCTGCATTAAATGCTGCGTTAGCTGCATTCTTTGTGCTGTTATGTCTAATGTGGCCGCTACTAGCTGAAGGTAAAATGACTGGGCCAGGTGACCTAACTAACATGCTTATAGATACTTTCCCCTACTATCCTCTAAAACAAATGACAGTTGGCATGAGAGCACCTAACCATGACCTTCATCTTGACAATCCCCTTAACAATTAAATCAGACTTTTTTGACAACATGATACATGGAATGGAGCCATCTTTAAACATTATCCACCCATAACTTTGTTATTTGCTTGTTCTTAGTGTAAGACAGTTTTCTTGAAAGTTCTTCATATTTGTGATAAACGTTTTTTAGCAGCATTTTCTAATGCAGCATCCTACAATGCCATGTGATGCTCCTCTCATATTACTGGCCTAATCCCTGTGTCTCTCTGAGTTCACCCACCCTGTCGTGAAGAAACATTTCATACCCACCATCTCAATCTTTTAATGACATTTAAAAGAACTGTACTGGAAGTCCATGCAATATTGAAGAAACCACAACAGCAACAACAGTGACATCTGTTAAGAAATTATTTTCAGCGACTCTTCCATCTTCCAGCCCTCCCTGCAGGGATTAAGACATTAATATCAATACAACTCCAAGCACTCATTCATTTTAGGAAGGACACATACTCCACTATATAAATATATATATATATATATATATTGTATATATAGAAGACAAAAAAGTTCCTTATTCTTGTGACAAAATCAATACAGCCAAAAGAGTGGCTCAATATGACAAATTCTTATTAGATGGAAGATTATTGACACTAATATGAGACCACAGGAGAGTTTGGCTTGCTTGTTTTCCCCCTCCGATCCATTTCACTTGTCATGTTGTTGAAGCTGAGTGAACATTGCAAGGTCCATTATCCTGCTCCATCTGCAGCTTTCGTCTTTGGGCATTTAAAGCATCACATTTCCCTGTCACAGTTCGGAAGCGGTCCACTCATTAACCGTAATGAGGGCGAGTGCTGTGCGCAGCCGACCAGAACCATGACTGTGATTGGGCGATTTCAGCCTGATGAATGAGTGACAGACAATGATGCAGAGGCAATCAGGAAGTGTTAGTTTCACCTAGAATAGCTGTTGTGAAGAGTCAAGGTGGATAGCAAGGTGGATACTTCACTCAACAAGGTGTTGTTAGGATAATAAAATAGTCCCGGTATATATGGAAAATATCTGTCATAGTTTGAAAGTCTTTGTTATATTCTGTATATCTTTGGAGTCCACTGAGACTCAAAAGTTTATAATAAATTTCAAAGAAAGTGTAAAATTGACTGCAAGTCTCTCTTTAGCATCCAAAGATGTGGCAAAATGTCCAAAGTCTCCTTAAAGTTTAACAAGGTTGTCGTTTTTGTGTAATGCTTTATCTCAACAGATATGGATAATGAGTCTGAAGCTAATATACTCAGTCCTCAAACTTTGTGCAAACTGCAGTCTGTCAGTCTTATTTCATTAGAGCTGCTGTATCAAGCACTGAGATAATGAGTAACATGCACAGGCCATAATAGGACGGAGCTGAAGTCTTTTCTGTCACCCTCTCTCCCCTATTTATTTTGCCTCATGACCACATCTTTACATTTCCTTATTATAATTCTCTCTGTATTTCCCTCCTTTCTGCCTCCTTGTATTGAACAGATCTACCTGCGTTTTCTTGACTATGAGATGGCCAATTCCAATGAATGCAAGCGTAACTTCGTGGCAGTGTATGACGGTGGCAGGTGTGACTTTCTGACATTTTTATTCTTTCTCTTTCATTTTGATGAATCATACAGAGGCTCAAATTGGCCATAGTTGCTCCTTCATTTTAGGCCCTTTATCTTGCGATCATGATTTAATCACCTCCTTATCTAGAGGTAATAACTTACAATTGTGTTTTTCTTTGACTTTATGTCAAGACAGGAAAATAATGGTTTTGACAAAATACAGTTCTATTGCCCTCGTTTGTCCATGTCAGGTTAGCCTCGTATGACCTGCTTGGTAACAGACAAGATCTAGAGAAAACTACTTACTTTACAGGAATCAATTTCTGACTCAAGGGCAAATATCATAGTCACATTTTAAGTCAATCTTTGTCAGTTACAGTTTTGACTGTAAAATATTGATACCACTCTCAAGTCTGTAGGGTAAAGATGTAGCCACTGGAGGATACCAGGGGGACTCTTTTTGTCACCATGAGGTTGCTAGGCAACCAGTGGAGACTCCAGAAAGTCACTGCAGCTGGCCAAGAAATAGTCAAGCACATAACCACAACTTTTTACACTTCGATTTTTTTACTTATTAAACAAACAACATATTATGTGTTATTTTGTGAGCTTTAGACAGGCTAGCTGTTTCCTCCTGTTTCCAGTGTCTATGCTAAGCTAACTGTCTGCAGGCAGTAGCTTTATATTGAACAGACAGATATGAGGGAAGTATCAATCTTTAGCTCTCAGAAAGAAAGCAATTGTATTTATACAAAATATAAAACTATTCTTTAATATAACAGCCAGATGATCGGAACTTCTTGAGATATTAAAATCATTATCAAAGATAACAATATTTGATATCTTGAGATAAGGATATAATTGAATTATTAACCATAACAGACGTAAAAACAAATATGAGCTGCCCGACAATCTAATTTGTTATTTTGAGATAACCAGAATATAAAGTTGTGATCCCACGATAATGGGCCTAAAAAGATATGACCATGGCAGCTCAAGGCTTCTGTTCAATAATGTGAGTTATTTAAATGCACAGCAAATAACCATGTTACTTAATAATAAACTATGGATTTTTATCTCATCTTGTCCCGTCTCAGTTCGGTGGAAGACCTGAAGAGCAAGTTCTGCTCCACAGTGGCCAACGACATCATGCTGGTTTCCACGCTGGGCGTCATCCGCATGTGGGCGGATGAGGCCAGCCGCAAAAGCCGCTTCCGCATCCTTTTCACAACCTACCAAGAACGTAAGACACAACAGATCTCTACCCTCACACACGTGCTGTTTATCATACAAATGTTTACTGCAACATGACCCACCTACTGAGGGAAACTGATTAGCTTTATTAATCAGACCACAAGTCCATGACAGCGACATTGACGTCAGAATAAAAAAAGGTCTGGTCTTCAATTGTCGCCATTAAAGGAAAATGGAAGCACAGCAGCCTCGTTTATGGCAAGTTATATTGTGTGTCATTCATAGAAAATGTGCTGTCATAGGTTTCCATTTCGTTTTATGAGCATTTAAACAGCAGCAAGCGGGAAACCAAGGAATATGAATGCCATTATAGGCAATATTGCCTGTGGGTGATTGTGAATATGGTGGATTTTAGCTCAGCACTGCAGCACTGTTCTTAATAGATAGATAAAAGGATAGAGAGAGAGAAAGGGAGAGACTGAGACAAAGAAATATCAAAGATGAGCTACAGCATGTTGACATCTACGCGTTTCATCCAAACACCTGGGAGAGATTCAAATTCATACACACCCACACACACACACACACACTGTACACAAACACACAGTCTTCCTTTTGCTCATTCACCGGCTTCTCATTGAAGGAGCTTGTAGTTTGACAGGGGTTGCAGATGGCATTCTTTGTACTAGTGTGGTGAATGAAGAGCTTGTGAGCATACAGTATGTCAGTGTCATTCAGTGCCTTTTAATGCCATGGATGCAAGCACACAGTTACACATGCTAACACACACACTGCGCTACTGAATTGCATTTGCATTTTGGGAATTTGAAGAGGAAAATCTCATATCAAACAGGGTGAGATAAAAAAAAAAAGAAAAAATATATATATTAACATGATTCAAATACAAAAGAAAATTCATTTAGAAACATTGTTCACAGTTCCACTGCATTCTCAAAGAGGGGCTTTGCTGTTCATTTTTATGATGGCAAAAGGAAACACCACACCAGATGCTGCCTTTCAGAATGCTCTATTGATGTAACAGTGCGCCATATTGGAGTAGGGAAGAAGAAATAATGCATTTTGGATAAATGGTTATTTAAAAGTGAGTCAAATTCAGTTTTCTTTCATCCTGCATGGTTGTGTTATTGAATGTCATAAACTATACCCACACACGTATTGAATCATTGGACCTTGAAGGACAATCTGTCATCACTCCTTACATATCTACGACACGTCTATATTGGTCGTGTGTGCACGTAGTGAAAAAAAGAGATAAGTGGCCAGCTTCTACAGAATAGGTGACAGCACTGACAGCGGAGTTGTTTGTGTTGTGAAGTTAGTGTCCCTTTTGTAAGGCCTTTTCACCAAGCAGAGCCAGGATGTGCTGTTGCCGGGGCAACGCCTCTGCCTAAGTCACTCAGGCGATCCCCAGCCAGACCTCATCCTTTAGAGCACCATCCACCACAGCTCAGCAGCACTGCAGCAACCCTGTCAACAGTGAAAGTATACAGGTGTAGCAGAGACCTGGGAAGTAATTCAGTCTACAGTGTGATCTAAACTTACTTCTAGCGCAGATCAACTTGTTTAAAGATTTTTCAAAAAGTTAAACAAACTATAGAACATCCATAATAGCGGAGAAAGGCAGCTTATTTCAATATGCATCATTTGTTTAGAAAAAGAAAAACTGGATAAAAATGCAGTGTGTGTGTGTTTACTTTAGTAGTTGTTGTTACATATCCACCTTTTTAGGTATTTTAAGAGTTGAAACTATATTAAAACACTTGTGTGAATGAAGTGAAGTAATGACATGTAAATCTATGTTTATGTATGATTTTTACTTGTGTGTATTATTTTACATATGTGCACAAAACAATGAAATATCTTTATCTTCAATGTAGATTTCATAATGTAAAACAAGCGCATGTTTAAAAAGGCTACAGTCATCAAATTCAAAATGATTTGTCGAGGCACAAATAGCAGAAACAAATAATTACACAACATTTAAACATTACTTCTCCTTGAGAGACTGAAAGGCAAATCATTATTTTAATACAAGATGCCACCTGACATTTGTATGATAAAGCTTTTAAAGAAAATGTACACCCCAAACAACCCTGTGCTACCCTACAGCTACCATATCTGACATTTGACATTTTATAACAATGTAAAGTGTTCACAGCAATTTAATTTCACAGTTTTAATTAATTTAAAAAATCATAGCTTGGAAAAGAGTGAGCAGGCAAGTACACTTGACAGAAGGGATGTAAGGTGTAAGGTGAGGTACTACGTGCAGACATTCAGTAAGAAGTTATTTAATTCCCCTCCTCATGTGAAAGGAAGACATTGTGTAACTACAAGTGAATGTACTGTTACAGGTGCACTAGCTGGATTTGCAGATTATAGGGCAGATTTTACAATAAGTGCTCCCTTGCTGCAGTAGATCCTAAGCCTTTATATGTTTGTTCACAGGTTCTAAGTGGGACCAGCAGCTTTTAGAGGTCCATTCACAGCTGCTGATTCCCAGCGAGATGCTCCAATGGGGAGAGCAATGCTCCCAAACACAAACATCCACCTTTATCACCTGCACTGTGTTCACACCTGCAGATACTACTATTCTTGCTCTGTTTCCAGGCGTTCTCTCTCTCTCTCACGCACACACACACATACACACACACACACTCCTGCTATGCAGACCTACAGTGTAACATTACCAGTTTGAAGTATAAGAAAGTGAAGCCTATCTTTACCAAAGAAGCAATTATGTTTTAGGTGATAAATGTGCTTGTGTGACATCTCAGCTGTCAGCATTGTTACGCCTCATCAACAGATACCCGTCTCTGGGGTTGCAGATGGAAATTTGCTCCGGCACCAGAACACACATCACTCCTCGTTTCTTGCAAAGCTTCTTGACTGTATGCATGAAAGCATTTGAGAACAACGCAGGATGCAAATGTCTGCTAACATATGGATCTTTGCTAGGTCTTAGATCAGATTATATCATCTCTGCACGCTAGTTATCTTGGTTGCTTTGGTATTAGAAAGAATACTGTGGAGATATTAGATTGTAGCATTGTAAGGCAACGTACACTAAGATAAGGAGCAGTACTAAATGGATGGATTATGGATGAATGGATGGATGGATGGAGGATTGGCTTTTGTAATATCTACGGTTTGGAGAAATTCCATGGACTGGGATTTAGTTACATGATAACATAAGTAGTAAATATAATTCACTTTAATCTGCTGACAAAGTCCACTGTTTTTGCCTACTATAGTTACACTACATACAATATAATCTATAGGAACGCTTACATATTACATTTCTCATACTCATGTCTGAGGAGCAACAGGGCAGATGTGGTCTCTCTTTTGGGGACCAATGAGGAGCATTTTGAATTATAGCTGCAGGCAAGATAGGGATGACTGACTGTCTCCCAGATAGAGAGTCACAATATGTATTATCAACCATATTAATTGTTAATTAATTTAGATAATGATGGCAGGAAAATAACCAGTAGTATAACAAGTAACTGACCATAATATTCCAAATTACAGCAAGTGAGAGAGAGAGCTGAAAAAAGATTATTATTGCACAATGAATACAATGACAATATCAGACAAAATAAGGGTAAAGCCACTTATATGGAACAAAAACACACAAAACACTGCTCTATAATGGTGATTTGATTGTTAAAAATTCATAATAACCATGTGTTGCTTCTAGCGCTTCACTGCAGAAGCCTCTTTGCTCTTGGAGCTCACCCCACCCCACCTCACCCCCGCAGAGACACCCAGACTATTTTCATCAGCCACTCATTTAGGAGTTAATTTATGCTTCCAGCAGTGACTGGGAACACTTCTGTGTGGGCAAAAGGGCACTTTTATTACAGAATGTCTTGAAATTAATTTTGCAGGAGATTAGTGTGGATCTCACTCTTTATAACGTCTGGTCTCGCCCTGTGGTGTGCGGAGGAGACAGCAAAAGGAGAAGGAGTGGGCTCCCTCTGCTGGTTATTAACACAGAAAAACGTTTATAGCTTTTGGCATGTACTGTATGAAAGAACAAAAAACATTAGAAAGAGAGAAACAGAGACAGGGGGAGAAAATGAGAATAGAAGCATCACATCACACACAGGGAGCCAATGTGACTCAAGGAATGCTGGCAAAGGCCCAGATAGGATGGAATGCAGAGACAGATAGAGATAAGTCACTCTAATTTGGTGTGTTATTATTCACTTGGGATGAGTACTGGGATGAAAACAGCCATACATCACAGCGGTAATGCTGTCAAATAGTCCCCAGCTCTGCTATACCACTGGCAAGCTCCTTTAGTATCCAGTGGCAGGGCTGTGTGTGAGAAGGGGAGAGAGAAAGAGATAAACAGAGAGAATGAGAGACATACAGAGACAGGGGGGTGGGGGGTGGGGGGTCGGCCAGCACCTAAATAGAGCCATCCATTGTCTGTGGCAAATAAGTACCTTTTGGATCATTCACTTTCATTGAAAGTGGCATCAATATACTTTTACCCTTCACATACCTCTTCACAAGACCATGTGCATAATGGATAGTACTTGCCATGGGTGATTCTTTAATACTATTTTGCAATGGTGGAACATAACTAAGTATTACACTTAACACTTAACATGAGCTTTGTATAGAATTAACCAAATAGTATGTAAAATTGTTAAATTACATCCACCTTGACCGGCTATAACATTGAAATGTTGCTTTCACTTTAATGCACCAGTAATAATAAAACAATATACACTACCGTTCAAAAGTTTGGGGTCACCCAAACAATTTTGTGTTTTCCATGAAAAGTCACACTTATTCACCACCATACGTTGTGAAATGAATAGAAAATAGAGTCAAGA
>JAVQJD010044867.1:0-24673 GCA_036023655.1 Nannoperca australis
AACTACTTAAACAAAAGCATTACTAGAAA
This sequence comes from Nannoperca australis, assembly GCA_036023655.1. Taxonomy (NCBI): domain Eukaryota; kingdom Metazoa; phylum Chordata; class Actinopteri; order Centrarchiformes; family Percichthyidae; genus Nannoperca; species Nannoperca australis. The sequence goes on from JAVQJD010044867.1 coordinate 30, forward strand.
CTGTAAAGATCACAAATCTTCTGGTTCTGATTGTGTTGTTTCTAGCTTTGTAAGAGAACAGCTACTGCTCAACACAAAGTGACTGAACTGGACTTGGCTTAATAAATACAGTGAATTTTATCTTTGCCCTATTGAACCAGACTAAAGCATTTTGAAGCAATGCATCGACTAGTTAAGGCCCTTGTTAATTGTGTGCTGCCTAAATCAGTCATCAATTGAAACAAGAGACTCATTTTGCAACTGCAACTGTTTATCGAATAATAGATGCAAAAAGAATCTAAGGCCAGGGTTGCAAGTGAGAAACTCCTTCAGTCTTTTTCATAAAAGATAACTGATTGACTTAATGAAATCACTGTCAAATTGACATTTCAAGTATCAACTCTTGATGATTCTGGTGCTGCGCTGATTGGTTGAGAGTAAAAGTGGCACCAAAAATCCACGGGAGACAAAGCGCCAAGAGTACAGCAGAGTGTCCCTTTAAAACTATACTTTAGCCAGAGAATCAGATATAATTTCTATCAACTGTCCTTCAACTGCCCACATGGGGTCAGTTCTCTGACATCCTGTTCATTATGAGCTGCCCTGTTATGATTGTCCACTAAGAACAGCTGCTTTGATTGTGCTCCCCCCCACACACATCAATCCACTTAGCAGAAATTCACAGGGTGATTTGCACTTATTCCTAGAGTAAGACTGGACATCGTGGTGAATACTGAGTGATAATGAATCCACAGAGGCAGCGCAAGCAATGTAAAAATACTTTGATTATTTGGACTGTTGCTTGAACTTGACCAGATCACCTCGTCACCAGGTGGAGCTAAAATGCTGTGGATCACAAGTGCAGGCTGTAGCTACATTGAGCCAGACAGCGACATGTGCAAGGAAATACATTCCCTTCAACCAAGGTCAACTTCCAACATCATTAATTATCACTTTATTATCTTTACCAGCAGGCCTCCATAAAGCCATGCCATAGCTCAGATGATGTGTTAAAAACTGAGGAGCATCTCAACAGTGACTGCGAATTGGATCAACTTGAAAAAAGGGAACCTATCTGATCTTAGACAGCTTTTGTCCTGTATTTTACCATCACCTCTGGAAAGTGAGTGAGTGACAACCCCACTTCAAAAGGTTCCTTTGATGCTTATCATCAGCCTTGACTCATTGGTGGCGAGCTGCTCAAGAGATACATCCATGAAAGAAATATAACAAATAGCACTTTATCCCAAATGGAAAGTAAGTAACAAGGGCTACTTCAAGCTATTTCAAGCCTTCGTCAATTAGGGTATCTTTATTATTGCAAAGTAAAATCTGTTTGTGAGTCTTACCCTGAAGAAGAAAAAACACGCACTATGACATGATGATATGTACAAAAATAAATGACACTACAGCACAAAAGAAACACATAGCTCATTATTTAAAAATTGATAGTGAAGCCTGTTTCTGCCTGTTTTCTGTGGAGAACTCGGATGGACAGGAGAATAAATGCGTGTTTATATCTGTTCGGTGAACACTTAGGGATTGTTGTGTCTGCCTGAGGGCAGAGGTTCAAATTCAGGGAGAATATAGTACATGAGGCGGAAATGAAATGAGTGCCCTCACCTCTTTTAATAAAAAATGAACCAAACCGAAGGATGCTGCCTCACAATCACCTTGACTGCTTCTTGACTGATCAATGTCACCTGGTACAATTGTATGTGAATATGACCTGATCATATCACTTTATTACGTATGGTATGATCATATGACATGTAATGTGATGCAGTTTGATACGTGATACTGTGCCAAATGCGATATGATAATGTGAGATCTGAATTGGCATGATTATACAGATTGTACATAGTGAGCTAAATTCTTTATATTTTGCTAATTTTATGTAATGCTATGCCAGAATTTGGAATTGGAAAAGTCAGCCATGTAAACATTTATTTACAGTATATTAGGTCTGCAGCAGACATATTTTTAGAGACTTATGTATTAGTTAATTATTATTTTAAATTAATAAATTAGCTGTCTACACTATAAAATGAAAAACAATTAAAAAGATCACACCATCACAATTTCTCAAAGCCAAGGCAACATCAAATTGCTTGGTTCTAAATCCATATATATATAGTTAACAGTGAAACAAAGCAGAGAAAAGAAGCAAATTCTCACACTTGAGAGAAACAAAAGAATGATTGGCATTTCTGCTTGTTAGGTGATTAAAATTAGAAGAGGATTATCATAATTATTGTAGGATAACTTTCTTTCAGTTAATTATCCATCAAAAAACAGACTTATTGAACTGCAGGTAACAACAGTAGTACTATTTTTTAATGACTACTATTTATTCAGTATTCAGTATCATATATACGTAGGTCACTGTATAGTTAGATTCTCTGTGTGTTACCACGATGACTCACCGATGAAGTTAAGGTAGCCTTCCCCACCCAGACCATGAGTGATGAGGCGGATCATTTTATGCAGCTGCATGCCGCGGTCGATGATGGGTGTCATGGGAGTGATGGATCTCATGTTGGTGTACATCTCCTTGTCCATCAACCAGAAGGCCAGAGTCTTATCCCCAACCAGAGCCTGGGAACGTGGGTTGTTTCATTACCAACTGTGAGACTTTATTGACAATATGAAGTAGGATCTTGTAGAAAATGCCTTACCTGATCATGACTTTCTGCATAAGCTATGCATTTCTCTCCAAAACGCCTGTTGGTCAGTGTGTGGACGATATTGCCCATGTTCCAGTCCTCATCCTTTAACTCCTTCAGGATCTACACAGTGACAGAGAGGGGTTATTGAAAAAGGGTATGATAGATGTGTAGCTCAGAGATCTGTCCGGGCTCTGACTGATCTCTAAAGCTCAGTAGTTCAACTCTAGCACTCTTTCTACCTTTCTTAAGTTTTCTCTGGGTTACACTTCTTTCTCAGATCAATCTCTGTTTTGACATCTCTATATCCGCACTGTGAGTTATGTCTACCTTTGAATGGCGGTAATGGAGTTTTTAATAACTTCACCTCAGCCCATGGGTAGTAAGGCATCAGCTCTCCCCACCTGAGATGGGCAAGGTCAGAGCCTCTCATTCAAACGGAGGGATTCAACAATAAATCCAACCATGGAATCAATGCCCTGCCACTGGCCTGCCTACATGCACACTTTCAGCCAAAGGAGTCATTTTCAGAGGTCACAAGGAAACAGGGGGTCACGGAAACATGCACATCTACCCACACAGTGCTGCTATACAGTCACCAAATCTGCTCCTAATCACTCAAAGTTACACAAGCAAACGAGAGCACAGGGCAGACTGCAGATAACAACGTAGGCAGTCGTGGGCACAGAGGTGATTTAATAAACAAGAGAGATGCTAGAAAGCCACAGTATCAATATCATTCCTAAATGGAAAAAAGAGAGTTTACGCCCTCCACGAACCCTTGGTGATGGACATGCAGCCCGTCTGATTGGTTGGGGAGTTGGCGAGCCCATCTCAGTGACAGACTGAAGTCTGCTCGGTGGAATTGGCTGTGACAGCTGATTGACATGTCAGGAAACCTTTATATTACTCTACAGAGCCATAATCCTCGGAGTAAAGAGAGTAAATTGTGCCGATCAATATGTCTGAGATGAACTGGCTGGTGCACCTAAATAGAGGCTATCCTGCTCTATATATCACCATCTGTTCACATTCACTCTTCTTCACCTTAGCCTTGTGTGGCCGTATTAGTCATTGCCAATGCCACCAGAAAACCTCAGCCAGGCCGTTTTTACGCACTCATCTACATGCACTGCAAATTCTCAGACCTTTTAACTCCGTCAGAGCTCAGTGCGCTGCCTCACATCCTCAAGCTGAGCCACGCTGCCTTTTCTCTGGTTATAGCTCAACATCAATACTTATCAGAGCTCCTGATGCCGAGGAGCTTGTACCTTAGAACAAACATTAATATAATTTCCTAAATCGCATTTTAAATAACAAGTCAACACCCGAGCGTTGACATAGATTGCTTTTACCCATGCTAGCTGCCAAATTTAATCTTTAAATCCACCTATCTTACTGCCATGTAAATGGTTTTTAATAGTATTATATTATAATATTATAATAGTCGTAAATATAAATACAATCAGAAAAAAAACTATAAATGTAAGTGAAAGGTTTAAAAATGAAATGAAATGAAATGTGAACAGATGGTGTTAGTTTATTGGTAACAAGGTGAATAAAAGTAAGTTGAGGAGATAGTGAAATATGAGTGAAGGTTTGAAACTTGATTAAAAAAATTGAGAAAAATATGAGGGAGATTATGATCTACATACAGAAATGATCAAGTGTGGAAAAACACTATAAATAGTTAATAAATTCTAAAAATCAAGGCAGATGAGTATAGTTAGTTACCAGGTCGCTATTCCCAATACCCTCTTCTAAATGCAAAGTATCTTGATGAGGTAGGATGGTTAAGTAGCATCCTGGACAATATTACAATACAGTGTGCAGAAATTCAACAGTAATACAGTTTAAAAATGAATTTCACTCCTGCAGCTAAACTGAGAATGCAACATCAGCTGAAAATAGATAAATCTTCTAAATGCTGGCTTCTTTTTTCCCCCCACCAGCTGCAACAACTGAATCTGCAGGATAATCCCCCGGAGATCATCCAGGCCGCCTCCACATCCACGTACAATCAGACACTTTACACTTCCTTATGAATCATTACAATTCAATTCAACCGCAAAAGTGGTCTGGGAGCAATTAATCTGGGAGTGGGACTGTCGGAGCGCAGACAGGAGTGACTGGGTTGACGACTTCTCTACCACCAGCTCACCCACATCAGCCCCGACCAGCCGAGCTTCCTGGCACCACTGACACTCCACTTCATCAATGATAATGAGCAGTGCACAAATCTTACTTTACAAGCCTGCTGTCAGGAGCCAACCAGAGTGCCCAGATTAATTAGGCAGAGCCAGAAATAAAAATTTTAAAAAAATCAAGCAGTGCAGGATGAGGTCATCTCACTGCCACTGCCATGCTGTGACTGATTCAAGAACCTCTCTACTACCATCACATGGCGCCGGGAAGGACTCTGAGGCAGAGGTGCGTTTGGTGTAAAGCTCTTGTTTTACATTTGGTGGCTGGCCCGAGCGTCCTGCCTCTCCTGTCTTTGCAAAGTCCTGTGTTGGAGTTTGCGTTGCCATGGGGACATCCTCTCTTCACACATACAGTACCGCCCCCAGAGATGAGCAGAGAACGAAGGTAACAATCAATCCCATGGATAAAGCTAATGCCTCCCTATCTTTATATTTTCAGTTTTGGAAATTAATGAACTTCCTGCCCACGCAAATGTCTTTGGCGGAGGCTTCATACAGCTGAAAGGCACCCCTTAGCTCACCTTACAGTTCTCCTAGCTGAAGAAGCCCACACCGTCTCAATCCTGCAGCGCTGTACGAGGGATGCCTCAGAGTGCAATTAGCTAATAAAATAGAGCGGGATGAAGCTGAAATGTTGCCGTTAAAGGAGGCGAGAAGAGAGTGACACCAGCCGAAGGGGTCAAAGAGAGTGGGCGCCCTTTAAACGCTGGTGATGAAACCTCTGACATGTTTACATAAACAAGCTGGAGTCCATCATTGCTTGCCAGCAGCTGAAATTTTATTAAGTCATGTTAATTGAAAGTGTTTCCAGTATGATGGACAGAGCAAAGTATGTGGACCAGAAATTGATTTTCCCCCTGAAACTAATGAGGAGAGAGCTGTGCAGACTGATATTTTCGTTCAATTAAAATAAATGGAAGAACAGAAACAAGAATCGGGACAATTGACTCGGAGGTCATTCAAGTTGAAGAGCTGAGAGGAGCAGAGGGATGGCGGAGAATTCTCTGCCTTCTCTTATCCTAGCTGCGACCAGTGAGCCCTCTACCTCCTCCGCCTCTAATTGTTTCAATTACATCTCAATCTATTGTAGCTGGAGGGAAGGGTGCTTGTTAAATTAGAGGGCTTTTGTAACATTATCCATTAGGAGTGACAGCATTTTATGGTCATAATCAGATCGAATCATCCAAACTTGTGCTGTGCGCCTTATCTGGTCCACTCATTAGGATATCTTAATTTTTCACAGCCTGTTGGTCCTAACAGCCGTCTGCAGCCAGTAAATGAGTCATATCAATCAGTCATGCTGGGGACAAAACACAGCGTGAGGCCCTGCTCGAGGAACCGAGAGAGATTCATTTGTGCACACATGTGAATCTATAAATAAGCTCACAGCTCTGTTGCGCTGTCTCTTTGACTCTCTTTCCCTCTGTTTCTTCCTGCCTGTCTGTCTGTCTATCTGTCTGTCTGTCCTCCTGCCTTCCCTCTCTGCTCCATCTCTCCTTCTCTGAAAACACACACCTCACTGGAGGCTCCACTTCAGTCCATTCAAATCCCTGCCTAATTGACACTCTGCAAGAGGAGGCAAGGCTTGCCCTGAGTACACTTCACTGACTATACCAAGGCATGTTCATATGAATGCTTCCCTGCGCAGAAATCCATAAATTTAGCTGCTCACTTGCTTTCCCCCCCAGCTTTACGATTCACGTTGCGTCACGTTTCCTCAGGGAAGCAACACGTTTAATTGAGAAAATGCAACCAGAAGAAGTATCTGAACAAATATTGCATCGCAAGCAATATTGTTTGAAAAGTGAAAGCTGCAACAACCTCTCCAGAGGCATCCTGAGGATAATCCTGTGAAACCTCTGGTTACCATGGAGGAGGCTTCGTCTCAGTGGTACAGCGCTGCCTGCTGCACAGCTATTGCAAGTATCATAGAGGAAGGTCAAGTCTGGGACTATCGCTGTCTTTGCTCCCCTCCCTCCCTTCCCCTGCTCCTCTCTTCTCCTCCCTCCATCTTCTCTACTGAGTAAAACCCACCGCTGTGAGAAACGGACTTGATTAACGATGCATAGACTTCCCCCATCGAGAAACACAAGAAACTGTAGTGCAAGAGGATGCATGCTGCGCCGAGGTCACACACTCTGCTTTGCTTTTTCACCAAAAATATGAGTAAATATAACTTTCAGTGTGGGCTAGTAGATAAAAAAGGCACAGCGTTTCATGAATCTTACAACAGATAACCTCTTTAGGCATTCTGCAAACAGCATTTCTCCTCAAATATCAAACAAGAAAAGGCCTCTACTTGTTCTAAACACACACACACACACACACACACACACACACACACGATCCACATTCATCCACCAGCCAACCCAAACAGGCAGACACATCCCCAGAGATAAGCTGCTGCCTGTCTACTTTCCTACAAATGTACTTTCCAAAGTTATATTTGCTGATTTCATAATAACACAGGCTGGCGATGAATGGGTGGCATTTTTATTAATACAGGAAACACTAAGGGGACGAAGACAATTCGTTATATGTTAGTACAATCAATCCATCCAAGTTCTCCAGAAGAGGCAAACACTCCTCCATAACAAGGTTGGAAAAAAGCTTTCTGAGAGCAGGTCTGCACGTGTACAGCAGGATGGTGCTGCCATCAGAACAGACAGAGAAAGAAATACATAATAACCGTTATTTATCTCTGGGTGGATGGGTGGGTACATATGCACTTTTGCTTCTCGGCTTCAACATCATTCAGTTATGGACTTTTATACCTGATGGCTGCACAGTTATAAACAATGTTTTCCCATTGTGGGCCATTAAGTACGTTCACAGTGGCAGCTGAAGTGCTGAGCTAAAGGGTGCTTCAACGGTTGTTGTGGAAGAATGGAGAATATTTGGCGCCCAGAAATTCCCATCCAGTCTGAAGCAGCACTGGGTGGTAACATCACTCGATGGTGGTATTATGTTTGCCAGTGATGATTAGTGAAAGAAAGTACTTTTTCAATTTTTGTACTGATATTGAATATTTACTTTGTTTTTGTAAAGTTAGCCATCTAAAAATTCAAGTTAGTGTTTTTGTTATCATCCTACCTATACAAGTGTATCAGGATGTAGTTGAACTATTTAAAACTCTCACCATGTTCATTTTCTCACAATTTGTTGGCCCAGGTAATGATGTCATTTATATTCTAAATCTAGTGTTAAAACTAATTCATAGAAATGTTGCAAAAAAATAACCGGTGTCCATCAGTGTAAATCACAACAAGTATTTTCAGTTTAAGCTTATCCATTTCTACTTTTGTTTTAAAAGTCACATTTAATCTTTAATGCCGTCTTTCTGAAGACCAACATTCAGAGTTTTAACAATTTTTTATTACATTCTTCCATGATACAGACACACATTGTTTTCACTTGTTTAGCAAGATACTCTTCATAAATGAACACATCTTTACAATATCCAAACCTCCCAAACAAATTACATTCTATATTTTAAATGACTGAGCCTGAAAAAGCATCAGAGATCTGGTGAGGGAACTCACCACTCAAAGAATGTCCGGATTTTAGTACTTTCAAAAAAATATAAACTGTAAATGGACTATAAAATAGACACTTACTGTATATAGCACTTTTTCAACCTTTACGGTTCCTAAAGTGCTTTACAGATTGGTCTCAGTCACCCATTCACACACTGATGCGGGACGAGCTGCCGTGCAAGGGGCTGGCCTCCATTAGGAGCAACTTAGGGTTCAGTACATTTTGAAATGTGGACATGAGGAGCTGGGGATTGAACCTCCAACCCTGATATTAATGGACGACCCCTCTCTAGCTCCTGAGCTGTCAAGTTAATTCATGAAAATTCCAATTTCTACATAAAAGTTTTATTTTTTCCATTTTTTCACAGCTTACTGTTAAAACAGTTAACAGTTAAGATAATTGACCCTTAACCTTTTTAATTAATTACAAATGAAATGACCCTGTATGCTTGACAATGAGTGGTAATAACCCTGCTGTGACAGGGACTTATTGTTGGAAAAGTAGTGTTTCTGATCTTCTCAAATATTCAAATTGTCTGACTGGTTGGGATAAATCAACAGAGTATTGAGTTCAAAGAGAAAAATATATTTTTCTTTGACATCATATTAAGCTACCCCAAGGACAGACATTTCAGACTGAATCAAATGTAAAGGTGACTGCCAGCCTATTCAAATGCTCCACTTGAGAAAAAAACATCACAAAAGAAATATCAGCTTGGATCAGCGACTAAATGACCTTCATGTTAACATTACATTAACATAACATTTTATTTCCAATAACAATTATGTCTCTTCCATCATTTATTCATAACTCTGTGTTTGAAGGGATAAATAACGACCTTCCCATTTGCACAGCAGGTAGGATTAAGGAGGAAAAAAAGAAAAATAAATTAGTACTGCTTTAGAAAAAGCACAAAGACCTTCTTCAGTTTGATTTAAAAAAAAAAACAACCTCACAGCTCTGGGTGAAAAAAAAAACCAAAACAACAACTCAAGTGTAGAGTCTCTTCATGCGTGAAGACCACATAACAGTAAAAGAAATCCAGAATATTCCTTTGACCCGTTTACATTTGTCAGTGTGTCTCACTGTGAATGTGACATTATGATGGTAAAAATATATACATATATATCTGTATCGAGGAAATTCAATACTTTTAACTTAAGAAAATACATTTGATCATCACTTTAATCCTTCTTAATTCTCATTGTCAGTAGTCTACTTGATATTTCACAGCCTGTAGGTTATTTTTCTGTTTTGTTGTATTTTAAATTGTTGTTTGTATGTACATTTATGAAAAGCACTTTGAGCTGCATTTTAAGTTTATGAAAGGTGCAATGCAATTACAGCCATTACATTATGGCTTAGTTCAGTTTGTTGCCTATACACCAGAAAAATACATAATGCAGTAAAAACACCTCTTAATTTAATGCAATCGTATACAAAACACTACTAACTACAGAATGTGTTATAGGCTATAAATAAATACCTCTATGACACAATTTATGACTGAATTGCAAGTAAGTACATTGTGCAGGCTGCTGTAGTTGTTCTTGTCACTGAGTGTATTGTACAAGTAGAAACAAGAACTTTTCTAAAGAATATAAGCCTTTATAGTGAACTCCTGCATTTCTAAATTCAGTTGATAAAGTTTGTTTTATTTCCCCTGCTGCATGTTGCACCTAGTTTCCAGGTGTATTAAGCATCCTTGTCCATTCAAGTTACACAGGAGCACAACAGTGCAGTGCAGGTTCCTCTAGGAAAATACAGGGCAAGCTTCTTGTGTCACTCTGTTGCTACACAAGTTTTACACTTGAAAGCTTCTTTAAAGGCTCAAAAGCTTAGCAACAGGCTCAGCTGTAATATAGCACAAGAGCTCCTCCTAACATGCCCTGTCACTCCCTTTGTCTTTCATCCCTGTTTTGAAAGCTTTCAGTTTTCTCTCTGTATTTGTGTCTCGTAGAGAAGTTCCTGCGTGAGCCTAGGACTACAGTGTCTGTAAAAGTTGCAAAAAGGGCACACACACGAAAAAGAGGTAGATTAAAAAGTTGTAAATTATCTTACCTGAATCCATTTGTCAGGAATGGCCATAGCCAGACGATAATCAAAACCAAGTCCTCCCTCCTCCACTCCTCTGCAAAGAGCAGGCATCCCTGACACATCCTGCAGAGAAGTTAGACTATTTAATATCACATTTTCTCTTTGTGTGCACAGGTTTCTTTCCCAAAAGTCAGTCAAGATCGCATCAATACCACACCACAACTCACATATTAAGGACAGAAAATCCTATACAACAGGCCAAAAAAGAGTGACATCCCATTTCCTTTTGCATTACTTCTTAATTACACCAATGAATACATAAGTAAGCTGTGCCTAACTAATACGTGCGTTTAATTAATAATAGCTGTGGGCTGTGTCATTGCAAAGTAAGTGGATGCTGAAGGTGTCTGGTGGAGTGTGTTTTTACCTCTGCAACAGTGATGCAGTCAGGATAAAGGGTATGAAGAATGTGATTGGCGAGCATCAGGTAAACCAAAGAGTCTTCATCCACCTGTAGGCCAAAGTACTCACTGTAGTCCCCTGAGAAGCCTGAGCCTGAGGAGTAAACACCCACACAGTCAGCACTCCACCCAGACGTCTAAAATCCTTCATTCTTCTGTTTTTTCGAGCGCTGCTACTGTTATGCTTCATGTCTTTGACGTATTTCTAAACAAGCCTAAACATTAAGACGTAAGTGTAATTTTTCTATTTCTCATTTTCAGGCTTACTCAGGTTAGAAACTACAGAGACGTCTGTCATTTATTCATTATCTGTGCAGTACACCAGCTACACAGTAACATGCCACTCTAGAGACTGTAGCACTGATCAGTACTACTTGTAGGATATTCAAAAAGATTCATAATTAAATAAAACATATTACAGACAGTGTGACAGATGTGGATTATTTCCTGTTTGTTTTCATGTCTATCTTTCACTTTGTACTTCTTTGTGTTTTCTTTTAAATACACAGTTGTGATCTCTATCACATTGTGTGCATCCAGGAGGCCTGACAAACCAGTTGGGTGCATTTCCTTGCTCATAAACATAACATTTGTAAAGCCACATTTTTATTATGTTTACGTCTGCGTTACCATCAGCAGAATTCTTCTATTCCACCTTTTGCTGTTCCATAAGGCATTACCACCAACATCTGCTGAGCCATTGAATAGCATGAAATCACTGCTTCATTTAATTGTCTCACTAAATTAATTCTAATATCCATCCAATCAGGCAACTTTGCAGCATGTAAAATTGTACACTTCCCTTGACCTCATTTGAAATACTGTAAAAAGGAACTGGTTTTGTCAGCTAGTCAGGATCAAGTATAGTGACTGCTCTAGCTGTGAGTATTTCAATTTTTAATTAAGGCAATAAATACATTATTCACTCTAAGTAAATATATTAGGTAACAACTTCTGGAAAAAATCTTTTCATCCTGAGCCTTTTGAACATTTCCATATTTTGACACAGGTTAGTTCATTAAGCAACAGTTACACTACTGTGGCCTTGTGTTTTTAAATTGAAGCAAGTAATTTCACCACATGATGACTGCGATCAGTCGGACCTCTCAATAAAACTCCTATTGGCCTTATTCTTTAAGCGTGTGGAGTCTGTGGTGCACACTGCAGGGTGGGGTTCAAAGGAGAGGAGGATGACATGCTTCACACACGCTTTCTGGTCCTGAAATACGAGATGCATGCAAACCAGCCTTACCGATGCCATGGTGATGGTACAGCATAGAAGTAACACCATCAAATCGGAAGCCGTCAAAGCAGTACTCCTCCATCCACCAGCGCAGGTTTGACAGTAAGAACCGCAGCACTTCCCAGCTGGTAAAACACACACACACACAAGAGGTGGGTGGACACACACACACACACACACACACACACACACTCAAGGTCAGATAAACAAGAAGCTGTGAATTATTCACACATCTCATCATGCACTTTAGGCACCACAGATTAATTTTCACCGCTACAGGACATTCACATATTGATAACCAAAGCTCCATTATGTTGGAGATGGAGTGTCAGTGACAGGAGATGGTGTTTTCATTAACTACACCGTAGAGGGGACGTTGTCTTTCACGTATCCAGTTGTCAGGATGAGAAATCAGTGGCTTGCAGTACACAGCAAACCATTCCGATTTCCATCAGACCACCTGCGTGACCACTGGGCAAGCGTTTAGTATAGCCAGGCCCATCACTGTGTATTTGACACTTGGGTAAACAAACACCATGCAGGTGAACTGAGCTCCCTCTCCTCAGGATGAGATAAATCGTACGCTTCTACTCGCTTTGGCTTCCATCTTCAACATATGATGAGCTCCTCTGTCCCACAAGCAAGAGGGCAAATACTCAGGAAAAAAATCTGTGAAACCAACAAACTATCTGAATATGAAAGAGTAGCTTGTGGCCAAGTTTTCTTTCTTATAGTGTACAACGAAGCATGCAAATGCTCTCTGTGCCTGGTGGACTGTGTTGGTGGAGGCAGAAGGAGGTGGATTCCATAAATGGCTCCAGTCCTCGTTCCTGACTGAGCAATGGAAGAGTCATCTGGATATGAACTGCCAGTGAAGGAAAAATACACTATGCACCTCACCTCTTCCCATTCAGTGGTATGTTGCCATGGATGCAACATACTATGCCGTGTGCATAATGAGCACCAAAAGAAACCTTGTACACAGCGATGGCGTGCCGAGGAGGTGAGGCGAATGACACAATGATTAAATATGAACTGCTGCCTGGGCTTAGGCTCCTTTATTATATCATGATGAACTACATCAGGCCCTGCCCCACCCCTACATGCCCTAAAGAGCCAAATTCCTGTGTCTATCTAGTACAGTACGTGGTATTATATACTGGACCCTTCATGATTTTGTGATTTCAGCTTTCTATATCTGCAGTATCAGTTTACAAACCTGATTCAGACCCTGCATTAGAAAAGTTAGATACAGAATTTCAGTTGCAACACCACACTGAGGGACAGTTCAACATGTTTTCCTTGAATGATGCAATTTTATCATGTCAAAAAGTTGGTGAAGCAATGAGGAGTCCCAGGTTCATGCTTCAACAACAATTCAATAACATCTCAAACCACAAAAATCCATCCAAACGCCAGACGATTCTTGTCCTCAATAATACCTCCTCTTTCATCATTCATCCCCTGAATGTCCCAACACTAAATGCTGAGGATTACATTCTCTATGGCAAAAGACAAAATCACAGATTTTTTTTTTGGGCCAAGTAAGCCATGACGCGAAATACATTTAAATGCCTTTTGTGCTCCATTCCTCAGGGATGACCAACCTCAGCACTGTTTGACAGGTGTGAAGCTGCATGTTACATCGGTGCTTCCTCCTTCCCTTGAGGAAGAGCACAAGGGAGCCTGGTATGATCCGATATAGCAGCCTGGCTGGGTGGTCATGCAGACCCTGTGATAAATAGATTAGGTCCTCCACTCCACTGCGCAGAGCCAACAAAGGCTCAGACACAATGTATCCTCACGGGATAGAGATAATAGCCAGTGAGAGCCAGAGGCCCAAGATGAAACCATACTGCCACATTAGGACCCACAACGCCATTCATCATCAAGTCCAATTACAGTGAGAAAGTAGATCTCTATACCCGATGCAACTCACCGCTTATCTATGCAGTTCAATGAAGTTATCACTCGGTCTGTGGTGTTAATACAAAAGCAAATTGCATATTACACTGTCCTCATGCTAAAGCTCAGCAGTGACAGTGAGACCTGGTTAGAGATCGCTAATAGAGTAACACTCTAATATTGCTGCTTGTTGAGTAAGATAAGGTCATTTATCATTTGTGCTGTTGTTTCACCTTCAAGCTACAAAAGTCCATTCAAATAAGATACTTTTTCACACTAGCTTCATGCTCGGTTACTCCTTATCAGAGAATATTTCCATCTCTAGCTGAACATGACTGTGACCCATATTATGGCATTTATGTTGTGTTGGAAGCATGGAAGATATCGAAACCCGTGTTTCTAGAAGTCAATTTTGCATATGAGGTCAAGGCGACTTGTCATGACGGCAGAGAGAAAAAGATATAAGTCCATGTTTTCCCAACATCACAGGTAAGCTGCAGATAAGACCAAATAAATTTAAAAAGCTGACAGGTCATTCCACAAGAAGTGTGATGCTCAAACAACAGTGCTAGACAGCCTGATGGATGGTGTGCATTTGTTGGACCAAAAAAAAGGACAAATAAGGTGCCTCACTTAACGCATTTCAAACTTTTCTCCAATCCCAGCAGCCATTAGTGCGTCCAGGACAGAGACATTGACAGGAGTGACACCTGCAATAAATTCCCATTTCTTGGTTGAAGCTTGATTTATTTATTTATTCTTTTTTATTATCCTTTGGACATTTTTCACTCAAATTGTGGATACATTAAATACGCACAGTAGATTCTTCAAGGATATGAATTGTTGATATTGTATAACGTCGTTTCTATTACTTTTGTGACTAAAGATAGAAATCTGAATAATGTTAAGTTGACATATCCTTCCCTCAAATAAGCAGCAAAACATGGTTCAATTAGTCAATCAGCACTGTGTGCGTCTCAAGATGAAAATATGAGCTCTATGCTGGGCATGTGTAAGAAATACATCTTTATACTTCGTACCACATTGTTAAGCAGCCCTCCAGGCAGTCTGGTGATGCTGGCTGCCTCACAGGGTAAACTCTCATCTAGCTGCCTGACAGACTGTCCCTGTATTGCTGTGCTTTGTGTCAGATATCTGCCATTTGTCTGGCATTCTTTAGGCTGCCTGGCAGCTAGCTGATTTTGCTTGTCATCCTGGGAGGGATATTCTGCTGCCTGTGAGACTGCTTGTATGTTTAGCAACCTGTAATTAGTATCACCTTGTACTTGCTGCCTTTCAGAATTCAATTGCAGTCTGGCAGGCCAATTCTGCCCCATCCGTTTTCTCCATTGGACCATATTTTAGTAGTGGCAGAATATCTGAAGGTGTATGTTCTCATGAATAGTCACTGAAGTTATTTTAAATGGTTTGACAACCCTGACAAACAAACCTTGTAAATTATAGGCATGTGTCCAAAATCATAGCTCTACAGTTAGTTAGCTAGCTAGCTGGCTAACATTGCCATCATGTGTTGCAGTGTGCTGACCACTTGGGATTGGTCAATTATAAAATAAGGTGGGCCAGAACTTGGCAGCCAGCCTTCAGGCAGGGTGAAGCCTTACAGGCTTTACCGAGGGAACAACAGTCCCCAAGGTAGGAACAGTAGAAGAAGGCAGACGAAACACAGCAGGCACCTTTTCCTTAGTATTAGTATGAAATTCCAGGCCAGCTACAAAACAGTTTGCTAGCTCAGTGTAGTTATAAGTGAAACATTCACTAGATAAACATTGCAAAGCTTGGCAATCTTGTAATATTGAGCAAGTAATCATATCGCAGCACCATGTTGAAAGAGCAACATTGACACAGACGTGGCTCAACTTACGATTTGTAAAAATATTTCACTGAAAAAAAGTTTTTAACTTATAATTCAGTTTGCTATTAACACATAAAACTGTATTTTTTCTGCAATCTACACTATAAAATAGTAATTTAAGAGGTAGTTAATTAATCTGACTGCTAACAGAAAGCTCTTCGCACGTACGCGTTTCTGCCATGTTTTTTGCTATTTGTCAGATAGTTTTAAGGGGCTGAGGGGCATGAAGGTGCAGAGCTGTTATGTTCCTACCCACTGGCTTCATCCAGCACCTACTGGAGGCACTACAGGCATCTCCAACCAGCCGTCATGCACACCTACAGCTAGTGGAGCTCATTAACTGAAGCTCACCAAAGGGGAAAAACTGCTTTTCCCCTTGCTGTGCAACTTGATGGGGCAGTGGAAATAACTCATGGGTACTAAATACTGTAAATTACTGAATTTGGAGTGAGTTGACATTTCAAGTGTGAGTGTATTGATTGATCAGAGAGTAGCCAGGCCTCAACTATTTTTTTTTCTTTCTTTTGTGATGGTTTCTGCTCTGTTTCTTTAAAATAAAAACCTGTCATTTATCAGCAGGGTAAGTCTTTGCTTCCCTACATGTGTTCCCTGGTGTACTGTTATTTTTGAATTTCACAATTTAAAAGTTGTTTAGCTGGCACATTTTGGACCCAACAGCTGAAAATCTGCAGTAAAGCAATAAATGATAAAGATGCAAACAGATCTAACACTGTCTGAAGTCAAGCTTAGGAAAAACTATTTTCCATAATTTGTTATGTGGCTTGAAACAACATGTCTCATGCCACTATGACACAAAGACTAAAATATTATACATGACAGTAGCTTGTACTAATGAATCCTGTATGACCTACACTGATTTTTTGGGAGTGGCAGCAGGGTTACATGGATTAATCAATGGATTTAGCACAATATCATAGAACCAAATTGTTTGATTAATCTTAATTTGAGCTCTCATACTGTGGGAATATACTTACAATTCAAGCAGTGCTAATCTTATTTAGTGAATGTCTGTAAACTTTCTTTTGCACAAACATTCACCATTTATATTGTCCCATCATCATTAACAGATATTTGAACATCTTAAGAACACACACAAGCGTACAAGTAATCTTGTCAAAGAGAGAATTATTGCTCCTTGGTCCTCAAACACAGGGCTGATCTCTCAGCATGAGAACATGGAGAGGAGTTAAAAAGAGTTTTCAAAAGCCTGGCCCTGGGCCTATTTTTCATATCTTAGGAATTCACACAAAGATTGGTGAAAAATGGATGCAAATGATCCTGAGAGAGGTTGGGGGGATTACAGAACGGGCCCACATCAAGCTTCTCAGAACTCTCACATCTGAAGGCCCTGATCTGCAAAGAGGCTTGGCTTCTCTGGCTGCCAACCCCCTGCACGCCAAACCATGAGCTCTTTTCACATGGTCACTGTCTCAAGGTGATTTTGGTGTGTTTGGAAAGGTTTATGAAGGACACGGCGGCCAGTGAATAAGGCATATATCCCCTAGCTAGGGTGTGTTTTTCACATCAAGAGCAGTTGAGTGTATGGACATCACCATGTACATCGACATCAAATGTAGATCCTGACAAGTTTAAATTGTCTTTATCAGGTGGTTCACTGATATGCAAGAAAATATAATTTGATGTTTCTAGGGGCTTTGGAATATTTCAAATCATAGCAAAGGTTCAAGCAAAGAATGTATTACCTTTTCCTCCATCATACTCAAATAATTCTGTCTACAATGTGTCCTAAAATGCAGACGAATTTGACTCAACTTGAACTCAAGTTAACATTTAGATAACGGACATTTATCTGAACAGCTCTGTTTCACAGCAGTGTTTCATGAGAAAAGGTTGAAGAGTTACACATACATGTACCAAGTAGAAAAATTTACTCTGTGATAAAGATGCGTGGAAGTGGAGGAGAAAATATATCCACGCCTCGATAACCAGTATCAGTCAGCTTCTGTCAACCTAATAAGAACATCATCAGACTGTGATGGCTGATAGCAGGGCTGCTTGATTAAAAACAGGCTGCATTTCACACTAGGATCGCGGCTAGCCTCGGAGGTTCATTTCCTTCCGAAGTGAGTAGCAGTAAAGCTTCACACAGACGACACGTCCAAACAACCTGTGAGAGGCAGAGAAGACAAATGAACCTGCTATGACATTGCAGAGCTCCTTTGGGCTTTTACAAATGACTCCTCATATGCCTCCCGGTCGTGGCATATGTCTACACCGTGTTTAATGAGTGCTTTGAATGTGAGGAAGAAGTATGAAGTTCAATAACTAACGAAAGAAGAACCTTGTTCTCTTATTATAGCCCCCATGCCTCACCCTAAACATTGTGTAATGTATTGGAAACTGCTGCACACAGACACACTCTTATTAAAAGTGAGTTCAAAAAAGGCATTTGATAGACTCAACAGTTCCTCTTTAATGTGTGCTGGGATAATTTTCTGGGTACAGAGGCAAGAGGAGACACTTAATTAACTGTGCCTACAACAGCAATCAATAGTTGTGGTGTACACGGAGTACAGCAGAGTCAGAAAACAGCCTGCCGACTTCAGGCCTTTTATGTTTTTCCTCACGCTTTTGTAATTAGCTGAAAATGTATGCATTACCAAAGCCTGCCAACACGTAACATTAAATCATTACTCACAATGCATTCAAATTCATCATCTGTCTCTCCTAATGTGTTAAAAGGTAAAAATCTAGAGTATTTCAGGAAATTTAAATTCACCATTAATAGCCAATTCTACGCTTTAGGAATATCAGATTAACAGTGAACCTGACTGCATGGCCATTATGGTGAGAGATGTAATCTGTCATTTTGCGATCATGTCTTGCTTTTGACCTTCAGCACATCATGCTGTATCAGATAGTCTGAGAAAATATAAAGAGTGGTATGTCAGTTCCCATTTGGCCTCATTTATCAATCTGTTCATATGTTGCTTGTACATTTTAGTTTTAAATTCAGAACCCCCTAAAACTGTAGGGCTCATTCATCAACCTTGTCGTCAAAGGTAAACATTTATATATCTGATGCAGCCATGGACGGTTTAGTCTCATATGTAACATTTAAATGCAGCTTTTAATCTCCACAGCGAGAGCATAATGTGGAGCGGAGATGAAATTGCAGCAATTATTGGGCAGGTCCTTGCTTTTATTTACATTAAAATGACAAAATGCATCGATGCACATCTAAAAATATGTTGTGCGTCATTGTACATTTGGTGGCAGGATGAAAAAAATTCTCTTTTTTATGTGCCCTTATAGCTTTTGAGTTTAAATTTAATGACTGCACCTCCTTGCATGCAAGCCAAATCTGAAGACTGAATGTATTCAAATATGAAGATGAGGTACAGTAGTAGGAACCACACAGAGTACCTGGAGTAGTTGAAGAGGCGACTGTCCCACAGGCTGTGAACCCCTCTGGGTGGAGAGTGGAAGAAACACGAGTCGGAGCCATCAAAGCAATTCAGGCCGTCCTCAGTGTTCTGGGAGGCGTGGCTGTGAACGACATCCAGCAGCACCACGATGCCCATCGAATGAGCCACATCTATCATCTGCTTCAGCTCATCTGGAGAACCGTACCGACTACAAATACACACACATACACAGATTGTATTAGTTCACCACAACCTGACCACGTCCTAAACCCTTTCCCTAATCTTAACTCTAAATTATAAATTCAAAATTATCCTGAGAAGAAGAGTTGACCAAATGTCCTTACATTTACCAGTCTTTCATCTGTATTTGTGCATTTGGACATCATAACTACACCAATAATAGAACCATGCAAACACATGCTCAAACACAAATGTGTTATTCTCTCCAAGGACAAAAAATGTTTCCTGTGTTTTTTCAATTTCCCTAACAGTAAACCTCTTTAATTCTAATACCATCCAAAAAGAATAAGTCCTCTGTCTTTTCCAAACATAACCACCTTCTCTGGTTCCAACCAGACTGTCAAGAAGGCTTCCTTGGGTTTTGTCATTTGATAGATTTTGTATAATATTATAACTCTTCAACTTAGTCATGGAATACTATTTAAAGGGTCATGAAGAAGAAAATGTGGAACTCACAGGACACTCCACAGAGCGACTGTATGTATTTATACACACCTTGATATACAAAACACACACGTCACATGCGTACACTCCTCATATTGTCCAATAACGTCTCTCCTGTCCTTTCAGCTATCATTATATCAACTTCCTCGCAAAACAGGACACATAGCGACAGTATTACTGGCTTCCCGGTCCTCGACTGCTCAGGTTTTAAATTCCACTGAGAGATCAATCATGGGTGAAATTACACTATATACATTACACTTTGGGCTTATATTCTACTCCAAGCAAGGAAGGAGGGATCTCTGAAAGAAGATAAATACTCAGACTAGTCCACCTTTATCTACGACTCCCTCCACTCTCTGGATTAACAGCAAATGTATTTACAGAGAGATTATTGCTGGTGTCAGGCTTCCTAACCTTGATTTGAGGTGACTATTGCTATGAAGTGGAAAGTTGCTCACTCAGTTACGTTTTCTCTGAAACTATTTCCAGATGTAGTAAAGGGCAGATACTGCAAGTGACAAGTAAAGTGGTGTAAATGACACAAATAAACAAAATGCTACTTCCAGATATGGGATACTCTTTAAGATTTCAGTCCTGGATGATTTGGTGATACCTGTCGTTACTGGTGATTTTAATAATACAGGTCCAGGAGTTCTATTAGAAACTGTATGTGTATTGACCACTGGAAGCAGTGAACGTGCCTTCAGCAACTACTTTTGAAAATACAACTGAAAAAGAGAAAATTGTGAATGTTTAGAGCCCAGGCATACATAGTGTGGGCTGAAAGGACTCATCACCCCGCGGTTACAATAAAGAAGACAATGTCTCACGGCATGGTGATACTGAACTCACGATCGATTGTTGCTTTCCACATTATGTTAAATGCACACAGGCTTTTGTCTTCCACATCACATTCAAAATGTTCACGTTCAAAAATGGGGGTTCTCATAATGAATACCATTGAGATTATAACTTTAAAATACTTTGCATGTTTGTTTTTTTTACATGACATATCATCACATCATACTTTGAAATTCACAAGAATTTACCTGGAAGCAGCAAAGAAACTTGTAATCTGATATCCAAAGCTTGCATAGTAGGCATGCTCCATGATAGCCATCAGCTGAATACAGTTGTAACCTGGATGCAGAGGGAAGTTGCTTAGATCATATCCCAAACATCAGCTAAAAATGCTAATAATTGTCCTGATGCGTGGGGGTTGGTTAGCCACGCAGGATAAAAAATGGTGCAAGTCATTTGTGAATACTTGTAAATAATGACAACATTATGTTTGGCCACATTCTTTTGGCACAGCAAGCATCTGGAAACACTGACTTAGTACTATTTGACCTGTGTCAGTCATAATGTATATATATATAAGCTCCAGGCATTTCCTTTCTGACTCAGGCTCTGGTATCGTAAAGACAAGCTGTGGCTACAGGGAAACACCAGCTATCAGAGTCAGGAGGTCATGTACAACACTTCAAAACGACCTACGAAAACTGCTTCTATGAATAAAAGAACAACAGGCTTTTAAACTGCCACTGAGCACTCTAGAGGGAGGCCCTGCAGTTTTTCACTGTTGTGTGGAGCAGATTTATTTATTTATATCGCAGCTTCTTTTCAGGCTAGAGAGAGAGAAAAAAAACGTTGGCTTCTGAAGGATTGTGACAAAGCACTGGGGTGAGAGGAAGTTTCTCTTTCGTGTGTTTGTGTGTGTGTGTGTGTGTGTACACTCTCAGTCAAGAAAATGAAATGGCAGGCAAAGGCAGCCGTCACTAGAGACAGTGGAGTTTAGCCTCCTGGAGAATCCTATTGTTCAGATTCCCTCAGCTGCTGCAGGTAGATTCTTTGACAGAATTTACTCTGGCAGTTTCCTTTCCCACTAAGCAGGATGACACAACCAAGGAAACAGCATTTATCAGATTCCTCCTGGTTTGCTGTGCCAGTCATATCTTTGTCTTTTAAATGATTTCAGTGCAGTAGCCTGCATTTGAACACAAAAATAACACCACATCTCATATGAGCAGAATTACAAACAAAGAACAGAGAGGGATCTGTTCCATTACATCTGAATCTATTTATCACAAGCCAGTTCCTTCTGTAAATGAATCACACATCGCAGTTAATGAGGCACACTTGTGATGACAATACGTAAGACAATGCTCACAAGTGAAAGCACAGCATTATTTCTTTTGAATATAACTAACCAATTTACCATAGCACCACCATCACAAGAAGTGTTTTCACAAATTAGGCTTTATTGTTTTGGATGAGACTGGACCATTATGTTATGTATGTATATATGATGGATTTTCATCATGACACGGCATAAAAAAAGGCAAGCTAACATTACCAACCATAAGTCATGCTGTTAACATAACACTGACACTCGAGTATTTTAAGTTTTACATTTTGTTTTACTGTGGAAACCATTTTCATTTGCCTCTTTTCATTTCATTTACAAAATCTGGGGAAACAATCTTGGTTAACGGTTATACATTATCACTGTATACATTTTAGCTCATACCACCGAGCACTAAGTAAAAGTCTGTGTGGCACTTGTTTTAATGAACGACACAAGGTGCAGGAACGAAGGCTTTTGTCAACCATTGGCTGTCTGAGGCAAGATTATGGAAATGGAAACATATTGTCAGTTTTGGAGCCATAACTGCTGTGTGGTGTAGGACTGTGCTGTGGAGCCCTCTTTACAAAACACTCAGTGATCCCTTCAGGTCATGCCAGTAAACAGGATGTTGACTTGCTGATGTGGTTTTGTGCAGAGGGAGTGTGACAGGTCTGCCACTGAAAATACTGCCACTGGAGAAACAGTGGCACTCAAAGTACTGTGGCACGTCTGCTGGGTTACGGACCAGTGTTGACAGAGATGGCACAGGACACGGTTATATAAAAAAAAAGGCTCTCGAACCCCTCAACTATTGTTTTCCATCCACAAAGTTGGCTCTGATTTGATGTTTAGGGAGGTATATACAAACATCGCCTAAGTGCTTCATTTCCTCTCTTGTATCTTCTTGGCTGCAGAAGATACAACATGTTCTCAAGCTGAGTCAACAAAAGCTCTGACTGACACTTGGGTGAAGAGGATCACAGCAGGGTGATTATTGTGTACGTTTTACAGACTTGAGTAGCCAGCTAAATAAAAGGGAGGCCAAAAGGGAAGCACTCGTGGAGGAAGGTGGAAGGTGGTCTCATGTCTTACCCAGGTCTTTTATACGAGGCAGCACGTTGGTTGTGAAGTTGGTGTATGAGGCAACATTTCCCTCAGGCGAAGCGATGCCCACGTGGGCCTCATATATTCTCAGACTCGTGGGCTTCTTTGGCCGAGGGTGGATTTGCTGGAGAGGAAACCAAAGTTGGACAGAAAATGATGACAGAATTCAGCACTTTTTCCTGTAAATTGCTAAAAATACAGTCCATTTGTTGAGTAATTATGAACCATAAGGTCAAAGACACAGTGTGGGTTTTCTGGGACTCTGCACCAATGTCTTACCACAGAGGCTGAAAGTGGTTCTGCACGTTAAATATTAAAAGATCTATGATTCATAGTGTCAGTGTTACACAACGGGAGAGGGATTTGTTTTATACATAGAACCAATTTCCTGATGGCTACCCACCAGGCCTTGTGAACCCACTATTTGAAGTACATGATTGAGCCACTTGTAAATAAAGCGAATATACTGCAAGTAAGAGGGCTCCTCTAATTAAAATGGTGCCAAATAACAAGCGATAAAGAAAGCAAGGTGGTCTTTAACAGCCTCTTATTGTTTTGCTTGCGCACACTTGTGCCGAGGACGTCGAGTAGCACTGACACATTCAAAACCTCTCAAATCAGCAGCATCGAGCACACATATTAAGAATGGCCACAACAGCTGTAGTAGAGCTGTAAGGCTGATTTCAAACGTACACACGAAAAGAAACTGAAGCAGAGATGCAAGAACACGGGAGGCTACAATGAGCAAACCCAAACATACATCATTTTATGACACATAGGATTAGATTAATTTATCAACTGGATCAAATATTTTGATATCAAACATGAAAGTTGTGATGAGGTTTTTACAAGTGAGCCTCATTGTTTTCCCAAAAAATACAATCAATAAGTCATACTAAATGGTAAATCAATAAATGGTAAATGGACTTCACTTTTTCAACTTTAACAGTCCTCAAAGCACTTTACAGATTGGTCTCATTCACATTCACACACCGATGGCGCCGAAGCTGGAGAAACTTAGGGTTCACCGTCTTGTACATGGACACTTTGACGTGTGGAGCCGTGGATCAAACTGCCAACTTTGGGATTAATATCTCTGCCTCCTGAGCCACAACCTCCCATATACCCAAAACAAAATACACAGCCAATACAAAAACAACGCATAGAATTTTAAATAGCCATATACACACACATATATATATATATATATATATATATATATATATATACATACACATATACATATATATACACACACACACACACACACCTACATATACATATATATACACACATATACACATATATACACACACACATACATATACATATATATACACACATATACACATATATATATACACCTATACACATATATATATATACACACACACATATATATATTTTTAT
>JAVQJD010044869.1:0-18555 GCA_036023655.1 Nannoperca australis
GACGTCTTGTTGTTTTCAATCATGGTTCTATGCACTTGATGTAAAGCTCTTATTTTGGAAGTCGCTTTGGATAAAAGCGTCTGCTAAATGCCTAAATGTAATGTAATGTAATGATGACAGCGCGTCCAATTTGGCCGGCATGTCTCAGATGAGTTTTAAAATCTGCATGCTGTCATTACAAAGCCTCCCCGCCTCCTGCCATCAAGGGGTGGACGCCCTCACTTCCCAATCTTTATCAAACATGCCTTACATTTTCACAATTATTAGAATGATATCAGAATAATATCGTGAAAAATGAAAAAGTTGTAATGACAAATCAAATCAAATCACTCATGATGAGGATGATGCCGTCCATCAATAGGTACATTACAAAAGGGGTTTTTAGTCATTACAGTCATCAGTTCAGATTGAAGAATATAAGTTTTACAGGATTTCTTGATTTCCAGGTCAAGACGAATTTGCTTCTTCTTGCTAATCTGGAGTCCTGAATGTTGAACTTTAATTCTTTTATTTTGCAACATAAAAATCTGCATTATTAACTTGAGCTGTAGTGAACTGAATCTTTTGTAATTTAAGGAGCTAATATTTTAAATATCATTCGAGTCAACGTTTCTGTCCTGTCAGTCATATTTTGAGCCTCTCAGTGACGATTATGTGACTCTGATTATGTGCTGTGCTTTTACAGAATCATTGGAGGGAAAGACAGACAGAAGAAAGCAGCGTAGATGACCAATAAATCCAAAAGTCGCTGTTGCATTTCAAAATGAGAATCAATTTAATGAGCTAACGGCACGCCTGGTAACTCAACAGGCTAAGGAGGTGAAGCACTTTGTTGAATCTATTTTCATTAAGCAATGAGAATGGATTTGTGTGGTTTTGGGACAGTGTTAACTGTAAAGGGGTGTACTGTGTGGTAAGATTGATGAATAATTTGAATGATGGTGGCATCAGTAGTTAGTTTTCCATATTTCAATCAAAGGGAGGATCATTTCATCTCTTTCACAAGAGTAATTGACAAAACAAAACAGTACCTCTATTGCAACAACTTAGGGGGGGTGCGTTTGCTTTCTCACCTCAGACAGCCGGTGGTGTTCCGCAGCAGCAGGGAGGAATGGAACTTGACTTTGTGTTCGTCGCGGTGCGAGACGCTGCTCCAGCCCGAGTGGGGGATGACGACCGTGTTGGTCAGCGTGGTCAGAGCGTCGCGGATGATGGTCATCTTCACTGCGTCACATGAGGAGAGGTTCCACAGGACGCCTACAAGTGCAGGGAGCCAATAATAAAGGGTTGGTTTACCACTTTCCTAATGCACTGGAAGGATTTTATTTTGTTAAAGGAATCATTGACAATCTGACAAACACCCAAACCCAATGCTTTGAGGTAGACTGATAGCACATTCATGTCTATACACTAAATATGAAGCTGCTGCCAGAAGCTGGTTAGCTTAGCTTAGCTTAGCTTAGCACAAATACTGGAAACAGGGAGAAACAGCTGGCCTGGCTCTGTCCAAAGGTAAAACTCAGCAATTAATACCTATTACTTCCTTCATTTAACCCATACACAAACTGAAGAGTAAAAATGACAATAGACAGTTTTACGGGAGTTATGTGAGGGACTATGTCTTGGCTGGGACATTTAACTTCCTGGAGTCTCTGCTGGTTGCCTGGCAACTGCTTCCAGCCCAGAAATAGCCTGGCACATAACCACCATAAAACAGCGAACTGTCGTTTGTAAACGGATTGAAACAATGATGTAATAATATAGCAGATTAAAACATAGTTGTCTGGAAAATTTCTCCTTCCCTGTTAGATCAGAGCAGAGCTATTAGAGCTTATATTATTAAGGAATAATAATGAGACACCCCAAACACTTGACAATGAAGGCAAAATAAAACTCAAAAGAATTCAATAAAACTTCCAAAGGGCCCGACGCTGGCAGATATCTTTAGCACGGGTGTGAATCAAACCACAACAGTGTTACAGATTCACTCCACCCTGCAAGATACAGAATCTATGTAACAATACATTGATGTTATTAGTTTAATCACAGTGTTAGTGTAAAAGACTTGTACCTTTGCAGTGAGGTGGGACAAACCTCGACCTGAGAGGGATGTCAGTGTGCCAAGAGGGAAAGTGATGCATTAAAATAGGTAAAAACAAAGTGCTGAATCTTGCAGGTGTATTTCTTAATGTTACACTTTGTGTCGGGATATGGTACATCAAGATCAGAACATTGTAGGTGAAAAGAGAAAGAAAGAAACTGGACATCCTGCAGCCATTTGGGTCGTTAGCAAAGTACAAAGTCCAGCTTTAATAATCTGAATCCTGAACTGAGCTGTAAAAATCGAAACTTTCCCAAAGCTTTAATACAAACTGAAGACTGAACAGTGTTTCCCTCTAGAATGTGAGCCGTCTAGCAGCTTCATATCTCCTGGTATTAAACAGTATGTGTGGTGTGGCTGCAGAGCTGTCAGCAGCATCCTGTTTCCAAAGCACATTATCTTAGCATCTGTCCCGAGGACTGTGCCGAGATCTGTTCTGTCAACACAGCGCGCTGAGTGTTTAAGCCGCTGCCGCTCTCACCTCCCACAGAACAGCCGATACGCAGATTAATACACTGCCAGCTAGTCAGACGGCAACACAGACCGACGCTCAGCCAGCAAGCCGGCCAGCCGGGTGGCCAGCAAAACCCGCAAGCAGACGAACGCCCACACACATCACAGTGTGATTTCAGTGTGTCATGCTTTGCATTTGGAAACGTTTTTTGTCAATGTGCATGTTGCTGTCACCTGAATTTACCCCTTTTTGAAGAAAAGACAGACCTGATTTGACAACTACCAAACACAGGGGACTTTTAGAACCTCCTATTCTTTATCTGAGCTGCTGGATTTTTAGTTTTGGGTTATTACTTTTGCCAAGGAGGTGATGTTTCAGTTTCGGGGAGGTGACACGTCCAATCTACGACATTTGCAAGGATTTTTTAAAGGTATTCTGCTATTTTCTCGTGAAGTACTGCACTACCTTGAAAGAACCAACACGTCTTATTATCGCCTATAATTATGTATATTTTGATGTAAATGTACAGACGCAAGCTTTCTCCACATTTGTGTTATTAACATAACAAATTGAGACAGTTGTGCGGCGCTGGCAGCAATAATTGCTCTCTGAGTGCTTTCTTTTTTTTATTTCCTTGAATTTAAATAATTCTTTTAATAGAATTTTTTGTACTAAATGTTTTTGCTTTTTTTGCGTGTGTTGTCATTAGTGGTCTCCCATTAAACAGCATTTCCTGTATTTCCTGTATTTACCGGCCTCCCATGGAGACTTAAAGGTAGCCTGTGTACCTGTTTGAGCCATGTTTGTTTTTGTATGATGCATTGCATTGCATTGGTTTTATGCCAGCTTCAGGCGTTAGTGTGCCAAGAAATGTAGCAATGCACCAACAAAGGCAGTTAAGAAGAAGAAGAAATAAGAAATAAGGGTGTAAATGTAGTAAATATAATAAAAAATGTTTGATGAGGAAGGAAATGCATTCAACATACGCTTGTTATACATCAAGGACACCCACAATGCATTTGGGTTAAAAAACACTGAATGCAAACAGAACTTTTGTTAATTAGACGTACCAGTGACCAGCTCGCGGACTTCGTTGTCGGTTGTTTTCCTGAGGAGGCGCAGCAGGGCGGGCACGCCACCACAGTTCCTCAGAGCCACCTTGTTGTTGTCGGTGGCCTTGCTGTACACCAGGTTCCTCAGGGCCCCACAGGCGCTCTTCTGAACCTCAGCCACCTTGTGATCCAGCTGGTCCACCAGGTGCTGGATCCCTCCGAGGTGACACACCTGTAGACCAGGGACCAAGTTACACATGAACTTCACATACAAACTGATTAAAGAGCATCTTAACAGCAGCTGATAACGTTGTTTTTGCTGACTTCAGGTAGTTTCACTTCTCACCTTGTTGCAGTGATGTAGACTTGCACTCCAGGGTGTGTCAGTACACTGTGACATCACTGTTTGGTTGGGTTAATTTGAGCACACTTCTGACCACACCCACCAGTAATACTGAGGTCAGAGGTGCATTAAGTATGGTAAGTTACTTTTTATTATTATTATTTTATTAATTAATGATTAATAAGTTATTTCTGTGTAAAAAACCCTAGCCAGTTTTGACGTGTTCAAAATGAAATCAATACTTTTAAAGAAATAACCCTGCATCAATTTCATGTATCAATGATTCTCTGAAATATTTTGGAATAAAAGCAGAGCTGAAACATGCAGATGCCTCACTGTGGCATGTTCAAAACGTACTTGTGTCATCTCGAAATAAACCGGTCTCAGGAGAGCAGCAGACGCTCCCTGTTTCTCTCTGATTCTGTCTTCAAACCGTCCCTGAAAACATTTGTATCTGGCTAAATGGGCAGGCGTGTGTCCAGGCCACTCCAAAGGCTAATTAAAAGCTCATCACCAAACAAACCAAACGGCACTAAAATGGCTCTTGGTGAAACTCCACCATTGTGTTGGAGTTATTTATTGCATGGGAAGCAGAGCAAAGAGAGAGCGTGCAGCGTTTTAGTGCGTCGGAGCGTCGGAGCGCCGGCACATTTGGCTTAAAAGTTTTGTTGGAGCAGATGGCGTTTTGGCTCAAGAGTCTGGCAGCAAATAAGTCAAATTTCAAACCCTGTAAGCTGAGAATACACTCTCAAAGACAGTGCCGGGATATAATAGGAGATATCTGAGGCAATGTAAATGAGCAACACTTGCAGCGTTGGGCAATTTAATCAATCAAAAGTCTAGTCAAAAGTTTCTTTTTGTAAATCACAAGAATCTAATCTTCCAACTTCCAATTTTACATACTGTGTATTTGCTTAATATATTATGTAAATGAATAATCTTCTGTTTCCAATAATAAACGATTAAAAATGTGGTCTATAAGATAGTGAAAATGCCCATCACAATTTCCCAAAGCCAAAGATGATGTCTTAAGTGCTTGTTTTCACTGAACAACGGCCTAAAAATAGAAAATATTTAGTTTACACATTTTAAAAGCTTAAAACAGCTAATGTTTGACATTTTTGCTTGTTAAATTATGTTGATTCATTGTCTAATCACTGTCTAATAAATGTCTTGGCGGTCATTTTTAACATGTTTTGCATTTGGGTCTCACTACCAGATTAAAAGAATTACTGTCCTTGGTTGGAAGAGAAACCTTTAAACGTGGCAGCACCTTTCTCCACCTGAGGAGGGAGTCACGACCGTGACGTCCGTGTTATTTTTACCCAGACAGCTGCCCAGCGTGTCATGTCACCTTACCTCCACCTTGACCCTGTTGTCTCCATAACACAGGTGTTGCAGGTAGGCTGCGGCGTTGGCCTGGACGGAGGGGAAGTGGTGCTGCAGCATGTGGATGACCTCTGGCAGCTCGGGGTCACGCCAAGCAAACTCCCTGGGGGGAACCAGGAGCAAACTTTGAGCAGGTCCATTTACTTTCTACTTTAACTCTCTTTAACTTCAACTTTTGATTCCCAGAGGATGAACTGCACCTTCAATAGGTCAAAATCCAAAATTGTCTAACACTTGACTTTATGACCAAATACAAGGACGCTGCTTAAAAAAAATACAGTCTAAAATTACTAACTAACTAATGTTACTATTTAATTTAGACAATATTTAATCAATGAATACGCAAACACAATCTTTCAAAACTACATACTAAAGACATATTTTGGATGGCATCCAACATGTCACATAACCTGGTGTGTGATATTTCTAATCATGACTGTATAAAATGTATGTAAATAATAATGTATTTATGCAGAGACATATATTTTATTCTCTTTTTTGTGCTCTTTATTGATTTTAGAAATATCTTTGATCAAATAACGGATATCTAATCTCTCAATGCTGTCTATCTACATATGTCTGCATGTGGGTGAGTACCTGGGGTCCTTATGGATGCTCTCGATGGACGGGGTGCGCGTGGCCACCCGCTCCACCAGTCCAGAGTGCCGCTGGGAGAAGACGGGCTCGCCGGAGACCCTGTAGGAGTCGACGTACAGAGCTGCAGTGCTCAGCCCATAGCTGCTTCTTTGGTACGGCAGCGTGCCACAGTGGCTTGTGGTCCGAGGGAGGGTCCCCATACCTGAGGAAATGAAACTAAATTCAGTCCAGGTTTTGTTTTCTTGAGGTTCTTGAACCTCTAGGGGTTCGTAGCTCAGAGCAAAATACATAAGGTCACATAAAAGAGAAAGTACTATCATGTACTATCATCAAGTGCTTAAACGAGCATGAGACCAGTTAAAAGCAGCGGGTTATCTCCCAGGTCAAACCTGTTTAAATCTTGACTAAAAGAAACTAAAATGGCTCCTCAGATCCACCACTATCAAACTCCGCAGAGCCTTCAGCTTTAAATCATTTTGCAAAGGCTTCAATTAAGAAGCAGCGGAGGAGCACATGAAAGGTTTCAGCCTAATTAAGTTCTGACCTCGGGGAGTGATAATAGCAACACTTCCTGTGCCTGTAAACTGTGATTTCTGCCACAGATTTGAAAGAAATAATCTTCTGAGCTGATGTGAAATTGAGCCCGGCTTCTGAACTTGGACGCAGGTTGTTTCGGAGTAATTCTGTGTGATAATAACTAAGCAGCCAAAAGTCATGTGAGGGATTTGAAATGTTTTGGAAGATTACTGTTACTATTTCTGTTTTCACCACAGTCCCTACCACAACTCCTGCTGTTCTTTTGTTAGCATTGGTGCTAGTCTTACTATTAGTACTGCTATTGCCTTTATTAATCCAGATCTTTGGTACTTTGTTTGCTGTAAAGTATTGATCAATACTTACAATTTCTTTAATAACCCCCTGCCATATGCAGTGTTTGCTAGGTTGCTATTTTTTGTGGGGCTGCAGTACCTGTGTTCGTCCTGTAGAGGGAGCCCTGGGGGTCGTGGGTGGGGCTGTGGTATAGGGGGCTGTGGAAGGAGCGCTCATCAAAAACGGGCGTCATGTGGCAGTCCGGAGACAACGCCGCCCTCAGCTCTGGATCTATCTGCCCTGCGTGACTGGAGTATGAGCTGTGAAGCCCTGCAGGTACACAAGTGAACACATCAACTTCAAGTTACTTGAAAAAGATTCATCTTAAGAAACCACAACTTAATAATACCGAGAATCAATTAGATGTCTGTGTGATCATTACTGTTGAGGATTTAGGTATTATAATGTCAAATTAAAGATCATTCATAAACATCAACATATCATTGTCAAATGGTAATGTGAACAAATTAGAGCGGGGACATGGTGATTAGCCTAGTGTCACATCAGTGGCACTATCAGTCAACTGTTTTTCACCTTCCCAGCTGATACAACCAGGTATTTTCTAAAGTATGTTCTGCTGTACATGTGAAGTGATCTCTACCACAAGGCTGGGACTTCTTCATTGTATAAATTGCAAACACGGATAAGAATCAATACAACAATATCTTAATGTGAAATGTAAAAAAAGAAAGCCCAACAAACTGTACAGTGTAGTCTGTGCTTGTTCCTCTAATCACAGTTACCAAGAACAAACACATGGGGTCTGTCTAATGCTATGCATGCTGTCATGGTTATACACAAATCATATGCACATCTCATTATTTGGAGTACATACTAGTGTCTGTAGATGTGCAAATCAAGGTTGCAGCAAACATTGTATTTCATAACATCAACTCATCCCAAGTGTTGTGCTTCTAAAATGCATGCAGACTCTGGTCATTCTCAGTCTGCTGCAGGCGCCGTCGTCAGCAAATCAAACAAGCAGAGCAGAGGCTTTTTCCATCCTCCAATCTCAGAGCAGATCAGTTCAAAGATCGCTCCAATTATAAAGAGGCTTTAGGGCACGAGGGGCCAGCCTCGGTGGATCAGTCCAACAACTCAAGCACACAATTTACACTTAGAGCTGGTGATGAAGGAGCAACTTGCCTCTGCACTTCTCTCTTCTTGGTTTACATTGATTTCTTAGTGAATAAGACGTAAAACTCTGGTCTCTTATTGCAAAGCACATTCCTTTGGAGGAAAATAAAAAATGTGCACTTGTGGTGACGATCTTGAAACTGGACCTCGTGTCTTTCTCAAGGGCTCTTCAGCAGTGACTGTGACTTCGGGTTAGAAGATGCTTAAGCTACCAAACACTTGAAATGTGCCAAATATAAATCATCTTTCGAGTCAAACCATTACAGTGGTTACCAACCTTTAATGATTGACTTTAAACTTATTTAGCACTATTAATTATATAAAAGAAGATAATCATGTATCCAGTAATGTTAGCTTTAAGCTAGATAACAATTTCAACCATTTATCCACTACTTCTTGCTTTTTCACCATTAATCCATTACCCCTAACTTTAAGATAGCTAACTATTTCAACTTTTAGTTATATTTCAATCATTACTTTTAGCTAACTATTTGGATTTTTCTATTATCTCCATGCACTCTCTGCAACATGTAGCGTTCGGATGTTACAGCTGACTCAGTAAGCAAATCGTAATTCTCTGCATTCTCTGCACCCGCCCCTGGCAACTGCAGAAGATCCCCCTGAAGTACAGGTACCCCTGGTTGGGAATCACTGCGCTATTACACAAATATAATTTATTTTCCTTATTTCCCACTGTCTGCTGTGGTTTCTACTTTAACGCTGGATGCTCAAACTTCAAAACCTCAATCATGCTGGTGACGTTGCACTTTTTTACACAAAGAGAGAGAGAGATCATCTCGCAGCTTATGTTCATGTTTTGGCTGCTCACCAGGTTTCACTACCTAAGCTACGAGTGCCGCTGATCAGTAATAGCCTAATCTTGCATATTCATCTATTGCTTATCTCCATCATGTAATCTGGGATTATATTGGATCTGCAGGATAACTGGGAATCTGGATTTAAGCAAAGTATTAGGCCACTTAGCAGCACTGCAGCATGGAAATCAGTCAGCTAGAGAATGGGAGGCATTTTATTTAGTTCACTGACTCCCACACAACCAATCGCTTCTGCCATCCCATTTTCACACATGCACAAACACAACAAACGACAAAAGGTGCATAAATGCATGTGCACATCACTGACATCCACACAAACACAGACTAGCACACATGGACGCGTCACAAGAAAATGAAAACATGCACAGACTGATCGCATCATAATAGAGCCTTCCAGTGCCGTCAGCTGATAATCACATGCTGATGCTCCACGGGGCTTTGTGATAGAACCACCCCTATATGGGTCAGTGGGAGCGGCTTAGTAAAGTGACAGAGGGCAGGACGGAGGAATAAATCTGTGTCGCTGCAGCATCAGCAGCGCTTCTACAGTAAGACAGTAAATCGTCCACCAGCTACATGGCACTGTGTAGGGAGAAAGTTGCCGATGAGCACTTAGTAAGAGAAGAGGAGCTGCAATAGACCCCGATGACAATGTTAAACACATCTGGTTGACTCAATGAACAGCCTTGCAGCAGTATAGATCCCTTCTCTAGTTTCTCAGCCAGCCTCAGCTGTCTTAACCAGTTAGAGAAGCACTAAATCAGAGGTTCGATTTCCAATGAGGTCAGTCAGCTTCTCCTCCTTAAATTTTTGAGTTTTTGATGTCAAAAACAGATGATTTTCATTGCACTAAAAACTGCTATAAATGTTACACTGAGTCGAAGAGTTTGACAAACTTTATTCCAAGCTTTGGTTAAAAAAAAAAGAAAGTGGAGGGAGTTTGTCTTGTGTAACCATGTCTTTTAAGCACAAAATGATATTTTTTGATGACATAACTTACATTAATATTATTGTCATAATAGGGTACTATTTCATTAATATACAGTATAGTGTACACTTTACAGTATTAATTGGGATCATATATATGTAGCATTGTCCTCAAGAGTCTATCTGTGATTTAGCGAATGACTGCATTTATTTCAGCAATTAAAGATCAACATTTTGTCAAAGGCAGAAGAAAGCCGTTTGCAGAAACATTGATCTTCAATAGCTAAAATAAATCAATGCATCAGAGTTACAAAAATGTTGTGTTACCACGGGGATGGCTCAGACGGTGATGGTAATCACAGTAAAAGCCAGAGCAGTGTACTTAGCATCACTGGAGCACATTAACAAAACATTACTGCATGTGTGCTAGTGGGTATCTGCTCTATGTAATCAGCTGCTAATTTATGTATTGGAGTATGGAGTTATGATTCAGCTGCACAAAACATTTCTGGAGTAAACCCTCCTAATACTGTCTTACAGGACTATAACCACACGCTGCTTTCTTTTGCTCCCTATCGACTACTTCATATTAAGACCAATAGATGCTAACATGGTTTGTTCTCCCAGGCATCAATTTGCTAAACGGGTCATGAGAGTGAAATTCTAGTGGAAGCACTTCACAACAGGAAGCTGTGATCCTCTGTATTGTGCTCATTTATACTGTGTGTTAGATCCTCCGCTGGCTTGCTTTCCTTCAAACTGCTGCAGATCATTCATCCAGCAAGATTAGAATTAAGTCCCTGTTTAAAACATCTACCTGGTAAAAGGGAACTCCTCCCCCATCAAAGATTACATTCCTTATGTTTCCTACTGGCATGCATCAAATAAAATGTTATCAAACCCAGCAGTATTATCTGCCAGTGCTGTAAGATATTTTGACTAAAAACTCTATGAAATGAGCTCCCTAAGCCGGGATACGAGATAAAATCACCTGCCGAGCTTGCAGTTTGCCTGAAAGTTATTTTGTTCAACATGAAGCTTTATTTAATGACTCTCACTGCTTCACAGAGATACAGGAAACTTGCAATATTAAATCAACGCTGCTCAGTCAACTTTCCCCGGACAAAGGAAAGGTTATTAAATCAACAGAGGAAATGGTGTCGAGGCTGCGGAGCATGGCGTTGTTTATTTATGTACAAGGGGAAGGTTTGCTGTAAACATTTCACACACACACACACACACACACACTCAACACATACATTTAAACCACCTCTGCAGTTAAGTACTTTGCTCTCAAAGTAAACTTACCGTGAGTTTTACCGTTCCAGATTTTTGACCTGGTTGGATTTGACTGGGCAACCAGGGTCCAGGATACAAACTGACCTCTTTAACTGTTACTGTTAATGTCTATGTGTAATATAATATCAAATCACCATGACAAATCAAAAGACTGTCGAGGATGCAGGACATAAAGAGTGAACATAAGGTTCCCTTACACGCAAAAGAATGTAGATATTTATGAACATACAGTTGTGTCCAAAATAATAGCAGTGTGATTAAAAAGGTGAGTCAACGTCAAAATCCCTCAAATAAATTGTATTTCAATGAACACAAATGCATTGGGGATACAGCACTTTCTATTTCAAAGCAAGAAAATTGGGAAAAGTAGTTGAATTTGATAATATTTTACAGAAAGTCAAGACATATAATGTTCAAAAGAATAGCAGTGTTGACATCTGTCTTTACAAACTCCAAAATGTACTGTATAAACTAAGAAATGCTTGAAGATTCAACTTTCCTGAGAATCATAAATTAATATTTAGTTGGTTTACCACGGTTTCTGATAACTGCTTCACATCTGTGGTGCATGGAGTCAACCAACTTCTAGCACCGGTCAACAGGTATTGCAGCCCAGGACAATTGCACTACGTTCCACAATTCCTCTGAATTTCTTGGTTTTGCCTCATGCACAGCATTTTTCATGTCAGCCCACAAGTTTTCTATGGGATTAAGGTCCGGAGGATTGTGCTGGCCACTCCATTACTTGAATGCGGTTTGTCTGGAACCATGATTTTGCTCGATTGCTGGTGTGTTTGGGGTCATTGTCTTGTTGAAACACCCATTTCAAGGGCATTTCCTCTTCATCATACGGCAACATGACTTCTTCCAGTATTCGGATGTACTTAAACTGATCTGTGATCCCTGGTATGCGATAAATAGGACCAACACCATACTATGAGAAACATCCCCATATAATGATGCTTGCACCACCATGCTTCACCGTCTTCACTGTGTACTGTGGCTTGAATTCAGTGTTTGCAGGACATATGAAAAACTGTGGCCCTTAGACCCAAAAAGAACAATCTTACTCTCCACAAAATATTACGCCATTTCTTTTTAGGCCAGTCAATGTGTTCTTTGGCAAATTGTAACCGCTTCAGCACGTCTTTTTTTTTTAACAATGGGACTTTGCGGGGGCTTCTTGGCTTCACATAGACGTCGTCTGATTGTTACAGTACTCACAGGCAACCTTAGATCTTCTTTGATCCTCCTGGAGCTGATCATTGGCTGAGCCTTTGCCATTCTGGTTATTCTCCGATCCATTTGAATAGTCGTTTTTCGTTTTGTTTCTCACCTTTCTGGTTTTGGCTGCCTTTTTAAAGCGTTTGATACAATTTTAGCTGAACAGTCTATCATTTTTTGCACATCTATATAGGTTTTCCCTTCTTTGATTAATTTCTTAATCAAAGAACGCTCTTCTTCTGAACAGTGTCTTGAACGACCCATTTTACTCTGTTTTTCAAGGACAAATGCCCAGCCAGCGTATGCAGCGTCAGTTGCCTTGATCCTTTTATGAGGGCCACCTGTTTAACACCAGTTTTTTTCACATTATCAATAACCTCAGTTATTGAACTCAGCACTGCTATTTTTTTGAACACGCCCCTTTCAGTAAATGATTCAGTTTCACAGAATCAGCAGCATGCACATGGCCTGTTGGGTCTGTTGGTTTTCTATACCTTTACTTAATCTTCTAGAAACTTACTTGCAGTGTAGAAGTTGAAATTTTAACAAAAACAGTGATTTATCTTGCTAGTGATGTGGGACTGCTATTATTTTGGACACAACTGTATATTCGCTCATGGATGTCTAATGTGGTTGTAAGAGTTTATCATGTCATTGATTTCACTGCCTCATGACTCGCTGCGAGCCAGCCTCCCTTCAGGGACAATAACTGGAGCCTGAATGATTTCAGGCTTTAAAAAGATACTGCGTGGATCTCTGATTGGGTCTAATAAAAATTCTGTTTTATGTCAACCTAATCATGAACCCCTGCTGTGTTAAATGAGCTCGAACACTTAAAAAAACTGAATTGGTGCTTTAAAAAAAATTTAAACCGTACAGCAGAGATGCCCAACCTGTGGGTCGGCACTCCTTCAGTTGGTCAGTCTGTGAGGTCATGAGATGTTAAATGGGATGGGAATCTATATTTAAATCTAGAATTGTTTTGTTTTTTGAGTATTTATATATAATAACATTTATTTAAATTAGAAATTTTAAAGATGAGGGGTCACAAGCCAAAAAGTTTGGGCACCACTGTTGTAGAGTCTGTAGTGTAATTTAATTACTGGCAGGTCAACCGTCATGTGAAAAATGCTGTTAAATTTAACATGTTTCCAACTTGGCTGGGAAAAAATGACAAATAAATAAAATGAACCACTTCTGGATGTCAGACTGACCTATGAGGCTGTCGGGGCGGGGCAGTGCGCTCCTCTGGTACAGGCCGTATGGATCAGCTCCGTAGGCCAGCGTCTGGCTCTGCCTGGGCAGCGTGGATCCGTAGTGCTGCGGCACCGCCGTCATCCCCGCACGCAGCGGTGACCCTGTCAAACCCCTCCCCTCCACCAGAGAGAGGGTGGAGCCCAGACGACCGCCACCTCCTACCATGGCTCCTCCCCCGCCACCCAGGGCCTGTGTGCTGTCGGACGGGGAGGTTGGTGAAGGGCAGGACGGCGGCATGCTGGTGCCGGGGAATACGGCGGCCAGAGGTTTTGGCTCAGAGAGGATGGGTGAATCGTAGGTGCTGCCTTGAGATGTTCGCAGGGAGATGCGGGAGGGCGAGACAGTGCCAGCAGTGCCACAACCTGGAGACTGTCTCCTAGAGGGGAGAGAAGCCATCCTCCGCAACATCCGGCCAGACACCTGGGAAGAAGATGGGAGAATCATTACTTTGTAAATGTGACATTTCATATTGTGTGATAATGAGTCATCTGCTTTATTTAAGCTTAATAAAATTCCCTTTTATTCTCACAGGTCATCATGCTTGAGCAAATACCATTAAATTATACATGTACACAATTAAGCATGTCTAGTAAAACACTTGGAAGCCCACTCTTTGCACTATGCAGTGTGCACAAACCTCTGTAAATCTATATGTCTCTATTATTTACAAGATATCATTGAGAAAAAGTGTGTTTTAGGAATTCTTACACTTAATTTCTTCCAGGGAAGTTATGAAGAAAGATCAAAACATATGTTCAAAGCAGCTGCTGCAGACAGTGTGCTGTATTTTTCGAAGGTTTTTCCAGAGGAGTTACACACACTACTTCTTATCTCAAGTTGCGCCAGGAAAACACATCTACGGTAAATCGGAGCAGATTTATTGAGGACGTCATTCTCAAATAACATTTAATTATTCTAGGCATCCATGTGCTCTCCGAGTCCAAAACAACAACAAAAAGTAAAGTATAACATCCCTAACACTGTTGGTAATTAATCAGTTCAACATTTCTGTTTTCTGAATAAATAGCTGAAAAATGAAAATTAGACTGTGCACATGGCACTTCTCCCATTTGCCAGTTACCCGTAACGTGACAGGATGCTTTATCACAACTGATAAGGGGTGATCATTATCTTCTTCATTTGTCCAAGTAACTGAACGGGTGTGCCTTTGAATAAATGACTAAATTCATTATACTGTAGGCTCTGCAAGTGGTAAATATATTACGTTTCAGGGAAGATTTGACAGAATATTTTACATTTATGGTGACAAACATTTACTTTTTCCTCCTTATTATCAAATGTAAAATGTCCCTCAATAACAGACTCAGCCAACTGGATGCCGATCTGTCCCGCCTTAATCCATCAAAGCCTTGAACGCCTCACAGGGAAAATTAAGAGCCGAGGCATGTAAGCCCATCTAGTGAGGCTGCTTAGTTTGGTATAAACCAGGAGAAAATTTTAACGGGCTCTCTATTATCTGTCATCCCTGCGTCTACTGTCATGCAAAGAGTATATAATTATCAGCCACAGTGAAAGGAGCTGATAATGTGTGAGTCTGAACAATTTTAAGGTAAGACTTGATTTGATTTGAAGGGTTTAGTTGATGTTCTTTGTCATTCATGGCAGTAATTACTGAGCCCCTGCTGGCTGTCATTACTCTGGGGATGAAGATTATTATTCACAGAAAATACTTCAGGTGACACCAGTTTGTGTGTCACATGTGGAAAGTAGAATGGGATCTCTCCACAAAGTTCAATTAAGAAGCTGTACTGGAACTTTCAAACATGTGGTATGATCTTCATCAGCAGCTGTTTGCCCAGTCATCAAATTGTAGAATTGTGTTCAAATTAGCATTTTTTTCCCTGAGGGGTTTAAGGACTTCTCATCCATGTTAGCTTGAAAGTTCAAAGTTAATTTATTAATTCATTTAAAAGCTCAAGAACAGATACCACGTTGACCATGTGGGGAAACCATTTCCAAGGTCAAGAACAATCAGTTTTTAAACCAGTGTGGATGAGAATTCCTTAACATTTTTCAATCATACAATTGACTGATTGCTAAGCTCTGACCTAGGACCTGCTGTTAGGTCTGTCAAGCTTTTTGTTCTCGCCACATAGGTAGCAGATTTACCATGAAAATCCATGGTCATTTTCTTAACAATCAGTCCATGATTTCAGACAGAGGTAAACAAAGGCAGACCTCACATTTGTAGCCTGCAACTTTCAAGAAAGAATGACCTTTGAACCTCATGATTTCTCACACTTTCTGATCCAATTTTAAAACAGATCTATGTATAAAAAATGTTATATGCAAGTTTTTAAACTTGTGAAAGTGCTAACATGTAAGTAGATGGTGTAACCCCGCAGAGATGATGCCTACCTGCCCAGAGGCTTGACCCTCAGCTCTCGGGCTTCTCGATATTGAGGCTCGGGGCTCCGAACGCACCACGTTCTGGTTGCTGTAATAACTAACACTGCTGTCCTGGTAGCCGCTGTCTGAATACGAGGTCATCTGGGCCGAGTGACCTCCTGAGCCTGAGAGGAACGGGAGATGAGAGGGTGAGGGAAACACTTAAGATAAGAGGGTGAGGGAAACACATTCCTCATTATAATTGCTCAGTGCTTCTTGTAAATGTTGAAGCAGTTTGAGGTGTGATCAAACTGATGAGCAGTCACCATCACATCAATCGCTGCGGTTTACTCATTTGCATATTATCTTACTTGGCTTTCAACTTGTTAAGTGGCATTACGCATATAAAAACATAAGCGTGGATATCTGCTCTAAGCCTTTATGCTGTTCCTGGAACAATCTGCATATACTGTACAGCTTCAATAATGCTGGCCTACTTTCTCCTGTAGGATGAGGAGGAGGGAGCATGTTGGGGATATTTTTATACTATCAGACCACTACGACTGTAAGGAAAATAAATAAGACCTGTGGCAAATTTGTTTTAAAAATGTTATAAAGCTACTGAGAAGTTATGTTTACTATTGATATTGTAATAAGAGGGAGTTTGTAAAGACCTCTCAGGGTTTGGTTGAGGCTTTTTTGGATGTATGATAACTGGTGTGTTTAAAAATCAGTTGCATCCTTTTCTTTATCTTTTGTGGTTTAACACAAGCTCAGGAAGCTTGATGGAGCGAAATGTCAATCGCTCCACTGAAGATGCCTAATGTCCAACAGCGGGAGGCGGTGGTTGTCCTGCAGAGCTCCCAGGTGTGAATATTTTTGAAACTTTTCTGACAAGACGGTAAAAAATAAAAACGGAAATTCAGACAGCAGTGTGGAGACAGACTTTATGTTCTGGATGATTTAAACTGATCTGAATAGATGGTCAAAACATTTTTACTTTTATTCATATTTTAAAATAAAGCACAGTAACTGCCTGGACAAACATGCATCAGCCCCCAAGTTGATGCATTTTTACATTGCTAAATTACAAGCCAAGAAATTGATATGCTGAGTGTTAATTACAAGTGGGGTCTGCTTGGCATCAAACAATATGGAAGTGTGCAGATGTGGGTGGCAACTATGGCAGCAAATTGACCAACAATAATTTCCTCTCTTCCTCATAATTTTAGAATTAGGAATTTTGTGCGAATTGGTGAAACACCTGACATTAACCTGACTGAAAGGATCAATCAGGTGATATTCTGTATTTATTTCATTCCTGTGAAAACACAGGTAAAGTGTTTGTATCTAAAACCTAATTTATCTTGCAAACTGACTTGACCCAGTCCCACATACCCTGTCCTGTTGCCCCAAATACTCACTAGAGCACCAAATATGGATTAATCCGCTGCTGAAAATAGTCTGCAACAAATGCACTATTTCCTCCAGTTTGAGTAACATTTGCTTAAAACTACAGGGACCACCTGTTTGAGGAAATTACTGAGCCATTTTTAAAGACTTACATCTTCAGTAGAAACCAATGGACTGCCATAGACAGGGCAGGGAAGTCCTGACAGACTGAAATATTATTAGGTTTAGTCTTTTCACGGGATTTAGTGTCCAAGTACAGTTCACATCAGTGGTTTCTGTATCTTTCTAGTCTTCTCACTGGTTTGAAGTGGGTGTGGCTCATTTGGAAAAAGGCAATGATTTCATTATTTCATGCACCAATAGGGGTTTAGAGTTGTTTTCTTATGTTGCCAAGACGCTGCCAATCAAATCTGATCAAACCACACCCACACAGTTCTGATGAAGCAGACTAGCTGAGTTTTTGAGCTTTAAACAAATTATAACTACTCATGTTATTTCTCTCAACTTCAACTTTTTTTTTGTCATCAATATTTAATGTGTTTGAGACATAGCTCCAGATTTGAGACGGGTTTTCAAGTCAAGTTGCAAGTCTATGCTGGTTTTGGTCAAGTTAAATATTAATCAGATTCATGTCTTGTGTCTGATTTGAAGTCCAAGGCATTTGACTCAAGTCCATACCTCAGACAATGTGATCATGGCAACAAATTAAGCAAGAAAAGACGCCTCTCTTATTAGATCATTATTTAGACACCATGTATGTCACTTCCCACTTAAATGTTGTTCAGACCATGTGGTGTGTACATTTAACAGACCCTCACTGTCATGCAGGGAGGCGCGGTCCGGTTCAGGCAGGTAGAGCCCGTCCTCCACCTCCACGTGACGACCAGGACTTCCAGAGGCCTCCATGATCCCGCCCTGCGTATCTCCGCCTGCCAAAGCATCGGCTGTTAAGTTAAAAACGTTTTGCAAGTCCGGAGCAGACTGTTAGTCAAACATTTATTTGTAAAATCAGAGTGGCACATTTCACTACAAAATGGTATCACCAAATATAACAACAGTGTGTCTGTTAGAAAACAGTTTAGTAGCACCCCCTTTGTAGACAGAATCCTCTCTTACACCGGACATGTCGGCGCCGACAGGTTTTTACATGCCTTGTTCTAATTACCGTAATTCCTAGACCGTCTGTGCTATAAAAATAATTCCAACAGTTCCTGAAAGCAGAGCGAATGGTCTTTGTAGATCATATAAGGGTTATTACGGTTTATTACGGCTATCGCGAGATACGGCCGGTCAAACACGGGCAAATT
>JAVQJD010044880.1:0-12308 GCA_036023655.1 Nannoperca australis
CCATTTTACGCCTCATCCCCCATCCCTCTCCTGGACGCCCCCGGTCCTTATCCCCTAGCAACAGCGTTTCACCCCTTGCACAGTCACCACCCGTCTCTATATCCTCCGCCCCATCCTGCAGTGTTGCCCTTACAGATGTTGTTCTAAAGAAAATGTAAAAACAAGGAAAGAAATAAAATGAGGAAGTTAAAATGTCCCATTTTACAAGAAAAAAGTTGTGAGATGAAAGCAGTTTTCATGTGTCATCACCTGCAAGGAAGACTTAAGTAGAAAAACAAAACCCGATGTTTCTTAAAGCCAAATCTCCGGCAGCTTCATCACCCCGTCCACACAAAAAGAGCACTCCCAAGCACTGATTCACACATCTGAAAAAACAAAACAAACGATGGCTAATTATCTTCATCAGTCGCAATCCTGCTCAAAATGAGCCTCAGGTGTGCAGCCAGCGAGATCGTGGCGGGGATACACAGCTGGGCTCGTTTCCCTCGGCAGAAATCAGCCGACGCTCCTGCTTTGCATTTTAAACCGATGATTTTCTCCGTTTAAATTTTAAACTACGGTTTGTGACTTTAAAGGACACATCCGTCACTGCACACATCAGATGTCTTCAGTCTGTGGAGATAAATACTCGATTGTTGAGAGCTTCCACTTTTCCCTGAATGGACTTTGGGTATTGTCCAAAAGTGATATTAATATAAAAATAAATACATCCTTTACTTTAGAAGTCACATTTGAGCACCTGATCATTTCAACAAAAGGTAAAACTACAATTATTTTGTTAGCATTCAGTAACAACATCTGCTTTTATATTTACAGACACTTTGCCTGATTGAGTCAAGTCAAAATGAACTAATGCCTCCATCACTGTAAGTTACAGCTGAATAAAATCTGATCACTTCACATAATGATTCACTAACAGGGGGTAAAGGGATAAACTAGCCCCATCACCATGCAAACAGATACGCAGGTGTAGCTGATGGATGGATGGACTACAAAGCTAACATTCGGCTAACCACCTTACAATAATGCCTGAATGCTACCCAGGTGAATTAACAGGAGGTTTTCCCATTCTTCCACTTTCACTGACATGACCTGAATGCAGCATCAGTGAAAGAAATGCAGCCAGAGCCTCGTGGGAGATGTAGTTAGCCGAATGCTAACAAAGTGATTTGTTATTTCTAGCAGACCTTTATCAGAGCACAAGAACATACATGTACATGTTGTGTACTATCAGTCTGCAGTGTGGAAATCTCCTGCTCTGGATTTCTTCCCGTGTGACCGTCGAACGTCAGAGCAAAATGTTAAGTTTAGAAATAAGCCTCTGCTCTTTGATTCGGAGCGACTGACTCCAGCGTCTGACCTTTCCCTCTTGACGTTTTAGACTGTTGATTTTCTGCCATCTCACTCCATCGCAGCTGCACTGAGAATATCTCAAACTTGGCGGATAACTTAACATTTATTGACTCATCCGAGGAAACAAAGACCAAAAACTCGCCGTGTCCCGGGTCCCGAGAGGCGAGGCGTACAGAGGA
The DNA here is from genome assembly GCA_036023655.1 of Nannoperca australis. NCBI lineage: Eukaryota > Metazoa > Chordata > Actinopteri > Centrarchiformes > Percichthyidae > Nannoperca > Nannoperca australis. The sequence goes on from JAVQJD010044880.1 coordinate 1,533, forward strand.
AATGTGTGATGAAACAGGATTTGACTGTCAGGTAGTCACAACCACACCAAAAAACACCCTTTTAGTTTTGATTAAAGCTTCCTCCCCCATGTTGTCATCCATTGGCTGCTGGTTGCAGTCGGACAGCTGATTTTCCACGCTGTGTTTCACCAGAAGCATCTCGACACTTCACACAATCATCCTTTCATTCATATGCAGGAAGTTCAAAGCGTTCCCAGCAGCGCTTCTATCTGAGCAGCCCCTCGGGGCGGACTTTTCCTTTAAAGCTACGGGTTAGGACAAAGCCGCATGTGAATAAGTGTGGATCCGCCCTTCTGCTTTATTCAAATGTTCCTCCTTTGAGTCGTAGCGCTCCTTGCTTTGTTTCATTAAGCGCAGCAGAAATACCTCACAATTAACAAAAAGGGACCGCATCTTCTTAGAGTCCAGGAAGCTGCCGACTGCTCAGACTTTCAGAGGTGTGAAGTGCAGAGGAACTCCCACACGTCCCAACACGTTGTTTTTCTCACAGACGTCGAACATCTGGCTGCGATGGCTTTGGGGCACAAATGGCAGCGGCGCCTATCCATCTCAGCCACGATAGATTATTCTGGTGCAGACAGCAGTGACAAACAAACAGACCAAACAAACAAAGAATATGCATGAAAATGAGGTTTACAAGCAGCACGAGGTTCAGGCGCTGTGAGGCCGTCCCGCTCGTTTTGAACCCAGATTCCAGTTTTCAGCTGTCGTTCCCAGAGGTTGTCAGTATGTAACTGTTGACTCCTCGCCACATGATCTCCACAACGTTGGGCACGTCGCCATGGTGACACCGCGGAGCCCGGGGTGACGTGCTCAGTGCTTCTGGAGGTGTTCATGATGAATGGAGGTAGCGACGTGAAACTCACGACTTCTTCTACTTCCTCGGCTCACAAAGTGCAACAAAGAGCCGGGATCATATGTATCCACTGTCACGGCAACATGCGCTCTCCTTGTTGAAAACCATATGTTCTCTATGAATGTGGGTTTCATTCGTGTGATAAAAACGGTGTCAATTAGAGGAGAAAGAAGCTGTTAGATGTATTTTTGTAGAGAAACCTCAGTTGAATGAGGCACAGTTTTTGTATCATGTACTCTGATGCTATTTACTAGTAAATGAACTCCACACCCACTTCATTTATCCTGGTGTTAAGCTGTTGTACATATGTTCTTTAAAGTCCTGCTAATCAATGAATGTGTTTAAGTTCCTCCTGCTGTTTGTCACAGAAATGTCTTGAGATCCTGATAAACTAATATTTGGCTAAATCTTTTGTGTAATCTAATTTCAGCCGACTCATATCCACAGATACTATCCCTGCTAATATAATAGATCTATAGAAGAACCAATTACTCTGAAAATGGAAATAAAATCACTAGCCTTGATATCAGCGTCTTGTCGTTTTTTCCTGAAAATGACTTGCTTTCATTAAAAAAAAGTCCATTATCAGCAGACAAATCTGTGAATCGATACCTTTTACCTCCACGTTCCTGTGATTTCCCCCGTGTGAGAAACAATAAAGCAAGAAGACAAAAAGAGCACGAGGCCCATTCAGAGAATACTTGAACCTCTTTACAAAGTGGGAAAAAGGATGATCAACCTCAGATGGTCAGACGCTTAGGGACTGAGACCGAGTGTGTGTGTGTGTGTGTGTGTGTGTGACAGCTGGGGCCATCATGTCCAATGACTAAAATAGCGTTAAAACTCAACATGTTCAACACCTGAGGCTGTGTGTGTGTGTGTGTGTGTGTGTGTGTCCTACATGTGTACAATATTTCCATCTGTTTCTGTGTGTGTGTGTGTGTGTGTATATGTATGTGTGTGCGTGTCACGTCACGTGGTTTTATTACAGAATCAACGGTTCTTAGTAATTTGCTTCGGTGACCTTTAAAAACCAACAAGAAACCTTCTGACATTAAAACTTGACTGCGTGGAATTAGTTTTCTAAAAGTGTGTGTGTGATCTTTGGGCCCTGAACTCGTCTCTCTCTCTTCATACGGTCGTTGTGACACCCCCCGCACACACACACACACACACACACACACCCACGCACCCACGCACGCTTTCCATAAAAGGTTGATGGATGTCTCGACTCTGGGAGGCACTTTATGGTGAGTTAATAGACTCGGCGGCGCATCAGCGGCGGTGCATTATGGTTTGCTCCCCTCGCTTCAACCACAGACAGTACTCAGGAACATGTTAAGGAAACCTCAGCGGTGACTTATTGTGTTCTTCATCTGCAGCAAAGAGACAAAGGTCTTCAGGAACACGGCCGTTCATGAGCCGCCGCGGCTGCCGTCGCTCTCTTTGGGCTCGACGAGAAACAAAGCGCGTTGAAAGATTTAAGATATTTTCATGCAGAACTCACTTTAAAATGATTTATGTATCAGAAGGAGCTCGGCGGAAGACACAAGTGGAAATATCTGGTAAGATAAGAAGGAGCTGGCAGGAGTAGAAGATGTTACAGCAGAGAGATACACTAACACAGATTTGTCAAGAAAGATCAAATTAAATCTTCGTTTTCAGCTTTTAAACCAGACTTTTATACAAACACAGACTTCTTTGTAATTATTGATGCTCCCTTGCTTTGGGTTTGCTGTCTTGTGTACCCAGTCCTTCTGTTCTTGTTGTGTGAGCAGGCGCGATGCTTTTAGATGATGTTCAGTATGAAATCTGTGTAAAACAATGTATTTAAACATATTATTTAACTAAATCTCCTCTTGCTTTACTCTGAAAAGCTTTTTCTCTTCTGTGTGTGCAAGCAAAGGTTGTTGCATTAAGGACGTCTGGAAATCAATCCTGATCCCGATGAAACCACAATATTAAAAAAATATTATTGTATTTTTAAAACAACTCATAAGAATTTCACAGGAAGTTTTGAAACAAGCTTCCGTCCAACACACAACACTGCATCCTCACCACGAATCAATTATTTAGTTATTGTTTAAATGGTGATATTGATTGATGAAGCTTTCAAACTCATGGATGTGTTTCTCAAACTGGACTTTCATCCTTGAACAAACCAACCCATTGGTGTTGTTGTAACGCACGGCTGCTTCCTGCCTGGGCGCCGGCGGACAGTTCGGACCAGTATGGAGCTGCTGTCTGTTCCAGTGACGTCTCCAGTCAAACGCAGTCCTGTTAAAACACGTCGGACGTGAACTTTCAAGTTTTATTTCATAAACAAGCTGCAGGTAAAGATGCTTTCTTGCACCATCAAAAACAGACATTTGAACACCTTCTACGCATGCAAACGCTTAATCTGATTCAGTTTCTGGTTGGAATCAATAGATTCTTTCTGCAGAAACCAAACTGCTCTGATCCAACGTAGAAGAAGGATTTCAGTCGGGACAATATAGAAATGTTGTCCGTGTAATTGCAGCTAATGTCCATTAAATGAAAAGGTCTAAAAATGAAATATTCAATGATCAAGACCTGCGTGTCTTATTCTTTTATTCTTCCCAAGTGCTTAAATCAAGTCCGGTCTTTAAAGAGTGACGAGAAAAACAAACATTTGGCTTCATTATTGACCTTTTTCAGTCCCAATCAACAGAGTGTAGCTGTTCATCAAATCATCAGCTGGAGCATCTTGTGTCTCGCTGTGTGTTAGACACGTTGCATAATATCATCAGACAACAGCTGAGAAACTACAGTGTAGACACTGAATCAGACGCGATGGCTGAACATTATCGCAGCTAAACCAAAGTGATTTGGGGCAGACGATGATTCAGAGGATAAAAGACAAAAAGGTGCTTTAGATTGTGGGTTTTTTGTCTTTTTCTGGGCTCCAGCGAAACGAACATCTTCACAAGGGTGTGGTTTACTCAAATACTCGACTTCATTTTGAGGTCTTTTGGGGGGAAATGTCTTTTACTTTGCATCCAGCCTCAGCCAAGCTCGTGAAATATGGTTCAAAATGAGATTTTAGAGATTTTTCTCAGGCAGTAAAGGAGCATGTGAACATTTTATCTCCAGCGTTTGGAGATTTTCATGCTCTTTATTATTTCATTTTCTCCCATTTTGAGGATTTCAAACTGTGACGGACGGATTTTTTTATTTTGACACTAAACTTTTCTGCTAATGTTTGCTCACTTTTAACCAAGAAGAAACGTCAATGCAGGACGTTTGCTCGTATTGTGATATGATAGCACGTTAACTGGAGGGAGGGGGGGGGATCTGTGTGATCCTTGAGGCATTACTCTGCTGCCTGCGGTGCACCGACACACACCAGAGGGTTGGTAATGGCTGTGCAGGATGGGCCAACGTTTCCTCTCGCAGGAAGTCAAGACTCAAAAAGCCCCAAACCGCAGGGAAGCAACAGAAAGCAATAACATTTGTTGTAACATTTTTGATCACTCTGCTACTGTGCAGAAATGGGTCACGGCTGCCAGAGACGCATCAAACGCGCTGTAGTCGTCTGAGTCAGAGGAATCTCTGATAGGCCTGTTTCACCGCGCTGTCAACACCGCTCCCCCGTTTCAAAGCTGACAGTGTTTTAGTGCTGAGGAACTAAAAAGTTTTCTTAGCCTTTCCACTTTTCTGCTCGTTTATGATGACTGATTGCGTCTCACTTCTCGCCTGGAGCCACAGTTTCTTCTTGTTTAGGTGAAACAAAAGGTTGTTTCAGATTGAACGCCTCTCCAGCGCACTTCCATCGCTCGCTATGTAAAGTGATTCATCATCTGTAATCAGCCCAAACAACTGAGAGCTTAAACAACTTTACAGACTCATCCTGGGATGCACAACCAACTCTGTGTGTGTGTGGGGGGGGGGGGCAGCCTTCTCCATAAGAAGCCTAAAACCAAATTACAGGATCTGAGTTTGGCAGCCGTGAAAAGTATTTTTAAAAGGGGGCAGAGCTTCACACGATCAGATGAAAGACACATTTGGATTTCTTACTGGACCAAGTATAAGACAATTATATACATTATGAAAACGTGTGGTTGTATTATATTAATGTAGAGTTCCCACTCGGCACACAGACTTCATAAATCTCTTTTCTCGGCTCGAGGAAAGTTTTACAAATCTAAAACCTCCATGGATCAAACACTGATAATAGAAAGAGTCATAATCGTGGCGCCGTGTCCAGGTCTTATCACACATTGTGGTGTAACGCTACACAGAGCGTTGCCTTCTGGGTTGTTTGTAGCCACAATGTTGCTCTTTAAGTGTTAAAGTGTGTCTTTTAGCGTGAGCCTGCCCTGAAAGTTCAGAGCAAGTTCACTTCCTGATGAGTTTCTACTATAATAAAAAACTGACGAGGACCAAATCATCTGCCAGGCAACAAAACTGATGTGATAAGAACCTGCCAGGAGAGAGAGAGGACGTAGCCGATAAATATGGCGTTCACGTTCTGCTTTAATGGAACTATTTCGTGTTTCTCCTTCAGGAAAGGTTTCAAGGATGAGGACTAAATGTTTTGTTGTCTTAAAAAAGTATTTTTCGCAGAAGCGGTTGTTCGAAATCGATCGATGTTATAATCAGGGTCGTCTTATATTCGGGTAAATGTGGTTTGTGTTCCTGAGCTGCAGAGAAATCACTAAAGGATATTGATTCGGCCATGAACGATGCTATTTGACTGAGGAAGATGCATGTTCTTCCTCTACTCTGTGTGTAATATAATAACATATTTGATGAAGTCAAAATATTGAAATGACCATGTTTTATTTGTTGTGTGGGCTAGTTTGGATTCAGTTTGCCAAAAGGTGACTCGGAGACAGAGAGTTGTGCACGTGTTGTCCTACAGGGTGCTGTTACTGCTGTTCGGAGGGAATTAGACCCCAAAGACGTCAAACTCAGAGTTTCAAATCCAAGTAGATTCATTCGGGAGAAGTAGTGCTGTGCAGCGATCAAACAAACAGACCATAATTCAGTTCAGACCATCCGCTCCAAGAATATGGAGGTGTAGGTCGTTGGTGCAAGCGGCTTATTATGAACTGCATTTACATTTAATGTTAGACGGCGACCTATAAAGAGCAACAAAGTCCACGCAGAGAGGAGGGCGGGAAGATCGAACCAGGAGGAACTGTTCATCAAAGACGCACACACTTTGGTTTAAGGAAACGTCACGTTCCAGATGTTATTGTGAAAGAAAGATTCAGTGTTTACAGCTACCACACAAGTGTCAAGTGAAACTGAAGCGTGATTGTTTCTGCAGCTGTGAAATGAAGATCTCCCAGATTGTCACACCGTGAAAGGTAAAGCAGAAGTGAATGGAAGGTGTGTGTTTGACCCGCTGCTGCACTTCCTGGAGCCGTCTGGCCGGCCAGCAGCAGCAGCAGAGCGATTACGCTTCAGGAGCTGAGAGCTGCACGCTGCTCAGGGAACATCAGTCGGAAAGGTTTCAGCTGATGTGACATTAATGTGCTGATTGTCCGTCTCCTCACTGACTTTACTTCAGTACGAAACTCGGCCTCTGCGTTCAACTCTCGGTTGCTGTTGTGGATCTAAAGTGCCGGCAGTGATTTTCTTGTCACAAACACTGCGCTGCTTTCTGTTTCTGCCACGACGAGAACTTTGTGCAAACTGAGACATGAAGCAGCTGAGAAACGTGCACATTTGAATTATAACAGCATTTCTTTTGTCTTTAAAAACCTGGACCTTGGTTTGGTAGTTTAATAATTCGGATGACATTTTCCTCACCAGCAGAATATAACACCGCTGTTAGTCACAGAGTTACAACAATACAGGAAGTAACACAAGAAAGACTACAACAAAGTTATAGGCAGTAAAAAGTTTAGTTTAAATCTCACATTTCACACACATACAGTGTGCTTTACAGGGTCATACAAACACAAGGATGTACAATAGAAACGTGCACAAATACATGAGATACAAGATAAAAGAGAACTGAAAATACTCGCATTTAGATCAAATTAAATAACTGAATAAATATAGTAATGGTTAAAGATCTTCCCCTCAGAAAAAATAGGACTCAGAGACGATTCATCCCATCACATTATTATTGTGATGGTTAGTACGACTTGAAACAACGAACAACGAACAAAGTGTCTGTAATCTGTCACTCACACTGGATCTCGTCTCCTCACCAGGAACTAAAGGCTGCACAAATGCAGCTGTTTTTATTTTGAACGCAGAGCTGTAACTAGCCATGATAATACTTCTGTGCAGGAGTGATTTACAGTGATGCATTGAGACTTTCTCCTAAAGAGTGAGTCATCCTGAGTTCATGGTCCACGTCTGCTGGTAAACACTCTGACAAGTTATCTGACCTCAGCAGCGCTCCAACGTCAAGTGTCCATCTGTTTTTCCTTTTGTGCTGTCACTGCTCTGAAGTTCCTCTATGTCACATAGACAAATGATCTCAGCTAACTCACATGTACACAGACTTTTATTTGCCCTGAACTCAGCTTCTCAGGCCGAGCAGGGACTTCAGCTGTGGGTCAAATGACCCCGAGGGGAATAAAAGCTCATTCTCAACCTACGGAGCATGTTCGGTGTGTGAGTCTGTATTTCCTTCCAGCCTTTTAAAACACTTCATAGTTCATAGGTTTAACAGACATTAAAGTGCTACACTTAAAGATATACACACACACATATATATATATAGAGAGAGAGAGCATTTATACAGGACACACACACACACACACACACACACAGAGGCTATTTTGGCAGACAGTTGCTCTTAAAGCCGTAATCCACAGCGATTGAACTGTGACATCCGAGCTAAAGCTTTACAGATGACAGTGCTGAGCTCGGCCTCTCATTTAACTGCTGCTCATTCATCAGCTTTTCCCCTTCAGACAACCACCACCACCACAACAACAACAACAACAACAACAACAGAAACACCTGCAGTTTTGTAAAAAGAAATAAAGAAGAAGAAGAAGAACTGAGCGCAGATCTTGGATAGTCAGGAATCGATATGTGGAAGTGCTCCCCAGAAACACCAGCGAGTGTGACATCTGTGCCGCTCCGCGATGTTAATGACGACTTATAAAACGGATACTCCTGGTGCTCCGCTCTGATTGGCTGAGCTGAAGCCATTGTTAAAAACCCAATAAACGCACACCTGTGACCGCATAAATGTTCATTTAAATGTTAATGTGCCACAGGAAGATTGGAGCTAAACTGCCTGGTGGAAGCTTTCACTTATTACAGAGGGATAAGAAATAAAAGAGAGTTTCATTTATGGAGCATGTCTGTGTTGCAGCCTGTCTTGTTGTAAGCTTCACCCTCCAGCTCGGCCTCTGGAGCTTTCACCGCCTCAAGCACCATCACACTAACAGTGAAGAGAGGGACTGAGGATGCATTAACAGGTATAAAGATATGTTTCTTATGGTTCCTGCACTTTGTTGGTTGTCAGGAGCTCAAACTGTCGTTCCACGAGTCCACAAAGTCGGACTTCTCTGCAGCGTCGGTGGTGCAGCGCTGCAGTGTGTCAGCTGTTGACATGTTGGGGGTGGAGGGGTTACATCAAGACACAGAGCGAGGAGCAGAGCAGGAGGAAGATGAAGAGAGGGGTGTGAAGAAAAGAGGGAGCGCGGAGACGGAAGCAGCAGAAAATGAAGGGAAAAGCCACGAGAGGCGATTTCAAAAGAAGTTGTCTTTTTAAAGTCCTGGTAGCTGATTGAACATCCCAGTAAATCACGCTGCCATGTGGCTTATTGCTTCTTTTATTGCTTTAACATCAGCGTAATAAAAAGCACTGCAGTGTTATAAATTATAAAGTTGGAATGTGCAATATATATTATACATATATACATATATATATATATATATATATGGCAGCAGTGCTAGGCACAGGTGAGGAGCCACAACGTGGTGTGGAAGTACTGAATGCATGAAAATGAGAGAAATATGTCCCCCCCCCAACATGAAGCAGGCGGCAGCGCTGCAGTCAGAGGTCTCACAGTGAAATTGCAAAGTCAGAGTGTGGAGGCTGAGCTGCCGGATCAAAGCGTGCATTTACCTTCAGCTCCAGTGACCAAACTTAAATCCCAACGCACGGCGAGAAGGTTCCCACTGTCAGGGAAGTTCTCACTTTAAATCAAAGGTTAAACTCCTCCTCCTCCTCCTCTTCAGCCATGGTGTTTGACTTAATAAGCATTAGCTAAACCTAAATGGTTGCAAACACATGAAAACAGCCGGTCCAGTTCACATAATCCTTTTTAAGAAGAAGAAGGAATTTAATCACTTTACAGCTGAAATAATTAGTCAAAAACAGAAAATTAATTGGCAGCTATTTTGATAAATGATGAATCATGTGAGTCATTTTCAAGGAAAATGCCAACCAGTCGCTGGTTTCAGCTTCTCCACAGTTACTTTAATAATTTAATATCTTTGGGTTCTGTTGGTCGAACAAAATGAGCAATCTGAAGACGTCACCTTGGGTAGTCTTCAATATCTCTCTCTCTCTCTCTCTCTCTCTCTCTCTCTCTCTCTCTCTCTCTCTCTCTCTCTCTCTCTCTCTCTCTATATATATATATATATGACTTCTGAAAACAGAGAAAAAACTGTACAAACTGTGCAAACCAGCTGCTAAATGGCGTTACTAAAGGTGTCCCTGTTGTCTCTGTTACTTGTTCGGCATCATTACATGAACACAGTATTACAGTACACAGTGGCTGGTTGGTGGCATTTCAAACTCCATGTGGATAAAGGAAGGAAACGAATGCACAGGACCTGGTGAAAAGAGACACATTTGGTGTTTTCTGTTTTGTTTCTGTCTTAAAATCTTATTTTTTATGCGTTGTTTAAAAAAACCCCGCAGGTTGAGAAACAATGGAAACTGCACATCTGTTCACCTCACTCAGACTTTTTAATTATTATTTAAAAAAAGAACAAGGCTGGTGATATTTCATATTTTACTCACTGTCAATCATTCTCATGAAAAGACAACGAATTGATCGTCCTAACAAGTATCGTATTGTTATATGTTCTTCTTCTGTGCCAGTAAATATTCACACTCCTCACTGAGTCACACTGTTGCACTGGGTGACACGTTCACGCATTACCATGAACACAAAGTCCCCGACAAATCACCATTTCCTCTGGTTTGAGTAACAACTGCTGCAAACTACAGCAGGGAAATGACTTCTTGTTTGTTTAAATGAAACTATATATTTGTGAGTATTTGTAAGGTCCAATGATGCCGGGTGTTTTAGAAATAGCTTTGGTTTAGGCCATCCTTAAAAATGTAATAACTATCGAAGGCTCAATGTGAGACTTAATTGAGTGGTGTTTTCTTTTTGTAAATCATTCTTACAGCTCAGTTTAAACACTTTAAATAATAAACCAGTCAAACTGCAGGCCAGAAAAAGGCCTTTGCAGAGATTCTACTGTTGTAAGAAAATGAAATCTGCTCATTAAAAGACAGTTTTAGCTCCCAAAGAGCGTAATGTTTTCACTGGGTAACTATTTGGTGCATTAAAGCCTCAGATTATCTTTAAGAGAACTTGTCTTTTCTATCAATGACAGCACTTCTAAACCCGAGTCTGTGTTTATTTCTGGTTACCACCAACCTCACGCTGAAGTCTGGCAGGAAGAAAAAAGAAGATTAATCTGGTGCTTTGCAGCAGCTTCTAACACGACTCAGCCAATCAGAGCTGAGAGCCGCAACTAACCATTATATCAGAGAGAGTTAATGGGACACGGAAGATGGAAGTACAGAGTACTACGAGGCATGAAGAGGAGCAGACATCACATTAAGAGGAGGACGAAGAGGAGGACGAAGAAGGATCTGCAGGAAGACAAACATGGGGAAGATGGAAGGAGGAGGAGGAGGAGGAGGAGGAGGA
>JAVQJD010044882.1:0-12859 GCA_036023655.1 Nannoperca australis
ATTCAACAAATATATATATATATATATATATATATATATATATATATATATATATATATATATATATATATATTCATGTGCTCCATGTGCATGTCACAGAGGCTCCTTTTGACAATGAACCAACAAACAGAAATTACGGCTAAAACAGCCACCTGCTCAAAAAAGGTCTCTGTAGCCTTCAGGCTCTTTAACACAGATACACACACACTCACAAACACACACACACACGCACACGCACACACACAAACACACATTTGTCAAGGCCAGCTATGCAGTTTGCACCTCAAAGCCAGGAAATCAAAAGCCGTTTGTATTCATGGGTGCTGTTTGGAGGAAGAGGGTTGGTCGGTTTCCTGTGCCCACAACACCACGCAGCCCTGGGGTCCTGGCAATGGCCTCACACCCGTCTGCATCAATAACCTCACGCCATTGTGACGGACACAAAAGCTGTCTCAGGATAAGCCAGGAGAAAAAGGTGCCACTCTCTATTCCTCCCTCGTCCCCTCGCTTCCTCGCGGCTGTGTTGGAAAACAAAGTCAACAGCAGCGTGGAGAAAGGGGAGGACGAGCGAACGTCTCCCAAACCAACTCATAACAATGCGGACATTTAACTAAGATTATGTGCGGCTAGTACGAACATGGTGACATAAAGGCTATAAATCAAAGACTTAATATTACCCACTGTCGCAAAAAAAAAGAAAAGTGAGTCTCGTTACGCTGTCTGACATGTTTTAAATATAAAAATTTATTGACAAAGATGGCCCCAAATATCCTCCTATGTACAGAGGATTCACTTCCTTTCTTGACAATAGCTGGCCACATTACAGATTTACTAAGGCATTAGTACAGACATCAAACATCTACGTACTACAGGGTAAGATTTATACAGAGAGAGCTCCACAGTCATTTCAGCAGATACAAAAGAGAAAAGATTATTGGTCACAACACGGACACAGTGCAGTATTTACTTTGAGGTATCTCATACAAACAAGTCTTCAATATGTTGATAGAGTCACAAAGCAGGTGATTGTATGTATGTGTGTCTGTTCTGCTTATTTAAAAGCTATTATTTTTTCCCTACGTAGCAATAAACACTTGATTAGTCAGAACCGGCCGTGGTTATGTCAGTGTTTCACCGACGGCATTTCATACGAGACTCATGCACTAAAGGTCTGGGTTAGAGATACTGACTTGAACGAAAACAGTTACCAACACAAACTAATCTGGAACGTCACAACATCCTGTACAGCACACCTAAAAAACATAACATAAAAATACTGTAAGTATGTTATCTTCTTTTTTTTTTTCAGTAACAAGGAGAGAAAGATTGTGGTTAACAGAGCCGTTGCAGACCTCAACCTCAGAGCTGTCAAGAGGAAAAGCTAGTCGACCACATTCCTCGCCCAGTCAGTAAAAGATGGAGAAAGAAATGAGGAGTGATAGGTTGGCCTCTGAGCAGAGACCCCGGTTATAGTGCATTAAAACGTCTGCGCGGCACATCCATGCAGCAATCTCAGGTTCAGTGCATTTACCTCTAAGAGCCATCCCAGGCACACCTCCTTAACCACCAGCTCTCACCTGCTTAATAGCTATTGATTAAGCATCAGTTCGGCGGCTCGAGAAGGAGCTGTCAGACATTCTCAGCCCTATTTTCCTGCAACAAATTCACCGACAGGACATCATAGCTTCTGGAGAAACCTATTTTCCCCCAGCTCGCCGGATCGTAATGATCATTTTGCCCGAAGTGTAAGTAACGTTAACAGCTCGATAAGAACGAAGAGCGATGGCTCTAACATTGAGAGTACAATACATGTACAAGACAATAGAGCACAATAGCTTATCAACATCGACAGGCTGCAAGCGAGCGATGGTTGTCACAGGTTTAAATATGGACTATTTATCCTACAGTTCTATAAACTGTCGTCCATTCCATTGAACACACAGGCGTCAGTCCACACAGTGCATTTATTTATTCAATACAAAGTCCATCTTGATTTCCAAAACTAATAGAGATCCACACCCATGACCAGGCACTCACAGGTGCCTCGTCACAGCCTCCGTTCTCCTCCATTCTCCACAGTCTCAGCCAGGCTGTTGAGAGCCGTCTCCTCGCTCTTGGACTGAAGGACATTGTCCCCCTTCCTGGAGGGTTTTTTGGTGGCCCGCGACAGCTTCCTCCTGAAGGTGTCTCCTGCCAGGAAGTAAAGAATAGGGTCCACACAGCTGTTGAGGCTGGCCAGCCCCCGTGTCACCTGGTAGGTGGCGTAGACGCGGTTGTTAAAATCACACATGTCGGGGCTCTGGAAGTACAGCCTGGCCCTCATGTTGAGGTTCTTCATCACATGGAAAGGCAGGTAGGAGACGGCGAAGACCGCGAGCACGATAATAACCAGGTGGATGGATTTCTGCCGCAGGTGCGCGTTGTTCATATCATTGCAGATTAACGCTTTGACGATCATGCCATAGCAACAAAATATGATAATAAAGGGGATGCAGAAGCCAAACACAGTCAAGGTCATGCTGTAGATGAAATAACCCGGTAACTCATCCTCAGTGGTGGTGTCATAACAGGTGGTTGCATTGCGTTTCAAGCCGGTCCTGGAGTAATAAAGGATGGGGGAGATAGCTATAACAACCACCACCCACACCAACGCACTGGTAATAACTGCATTTTTCTTCTTCAGTCGGCCCAGAGACTTGAGCGGGTGCACGACCCCGGTGTACCTGTGAACGCTGATGCAGGTCAGAAACAGAATACTCCCGTAGAGGTTCACGTGGAATATGAAACGCTGCAGCCGGCACAGAACATCCCCGAATATCCAGTCTGTTTTGTTAAAGTAGTAAAAGATGAGGAAGGGCAGCGAGAGGACGTAGCAGAAGTCGGCCAGAGCCAGGTTGAACATGTAGACGGAGATGCTGCTCCAGGGTCTCATGTGGCACACGAACATCCAAATGGCCAGGCTGTTGCCCACCAGCCCCGTGATGAAGACCATGATGTAAACAGTGGGCAGGTAGTAGAACTGGAAGCCCGTCTTGGTGAGGGAACATCCTCTGGTGTGATTGTGCAGATCTGTTACATTCAGCAGGGAGGTCAAGTTCAGGTCCGCGGTCATGGTGTCAGGGGCGGAGGCAGGTCCTTTCACTGCGGGAGAGGAATTGATACAGGAGGAAAGATTAAGACGTTTTAAGCGAATATGTGGTATTTAAATGCAGTCTTCAACACAAAACAATAGGTTCGAGTCGTGTCAGTGATCTGTTGCTTTATGCTGTAATTGTTTGGTTTAAGTTAAAATCACGTTTGCATTCACAACCAGTCGAGCACAGGGTCGACATTCACGGTCCAAAGTTACATTTTGCTGAGCGCCTACGCGCAGTCCAACAAACACAGCGTGCACACAAGGAAGGAAAGAAAGAGAAAGAGGGAGAATGAAAGGAATGATAAACGCAGGCTGTTACAACACTCACCGCTGAGACAGACTTGTATTCCACATTCCTATAGCCTGCACAGTTGCAAAGACTTCGGTCAACACGCGGACGGTCAGGTGTCTTCACTCACTCCCCTTACAACGTTGGAAATTGTTCTTTAAAAGTTGCGATATCCTTCTTCGGACTTCAAGGAACACGAGGGGAGAAAGTCTGTCGTCGGTTTGTCATGCGGGGCGACGAAATCTACGCTTCGGCGGCAGTGGGACGCAGCGGAGGCAGCTGCAGGCTCTGGCACGAAGAGCAGGAATTGCGAGGAGGCTCCGCGCGCAGCGGAGAGGGGAGGCGCGCACCACACGACGCCACCGAGCAGCTTCCCGTCTCCAAACGCGCTCTTTCTGTTCCTCCCTCCTCCCATTGGACCCGATCAGATCTGCCCTGTGAGCGCGGGCGTGTAAAAAATAAGAATTACTCATTTTAGCCAGACTGATCGAGTCTATTTTAGATTAAAGAAGATGATTTTAAAACGGTCTTATTTGGCATCGCGGTCTGACCAGGGTAATATTAAAATGTATACGGTGTAGATTTGTGCAACAGTAATAATATTAGGTATATCATGCACGTATTTACAATGCCAAAAGGTTTAGTAACATTAATGCGGTTTTAATTATACATTTCAAGGGAAATAAGAAACATTAGCCCCCAAATCACAGTGAGAAACATGTCAATATGTTTTGGGAGTGATACAGCAGATTTTAGGGAGGAAAATCATATTTTATCAAATAAATGGGAAGTGGGCAGAGTTCTTATGAACTGCAGTGACACTTCATGGTTATGGGTTTGTCAATGCAATTCAGATTTAGCAGGAGATATTCTTCCACAATGACTGTCAATCATGAATAGTCAGGAGTCCTTGATTGAAACAAAAAGCGAGGGAAGGTTAGACAGTGCAGAAGCATAAAAAAAAGAAATGATGGTCATTTTGTCTCCTAAAAGGCTGAGACTGATAGCTGTGTGTGTGTGTGTGTGTGTCATAGCCAAGGACACAAGCACACACTGGCAGAGACAGCAGACAGAGAGAGCGTGGTGGGGAATAGTGAGGGGAGCGGGCGTGGAGAAAGAGAGAGCCAAAGGTTAAGTTAATTCTGCTGGTACGCCAAACATTTTATACATTGTAGAAAGAGGAGTTAGCCAAGACTGTAGCAATAATCTAATGGATGTTATTAAGAAGACACAGAATAAAAGTCCATCATAAACTTGGTGGATGTCTGTTACGGTCCATCAGAAGATATTAGCTGCAGCATAGCTCGGTGGTGGCTTTATCTTGCAGCCATGAATCTCTGTCACAAGTTGTTCCCTGGTAATTTCCTAGAAATGAACTTATATGCATGTCATTTCTTGGGAACATTCCCGGAAAGCGTGTAATTTGATCCTTGGTGAAAGTTGGTACTATGTTGTAAAGGTGTACATTTTGTAGCATAATATAGAGTTTCTTTAAGCAGGTCCTGTGTAAATCAGCTACCTATAAGCTCTCCAATAATATTACAGTAAAATGTACTGGTTTCTCGTTAAAAACTCAAATAAAAGAGCTAGTTATTTACTAAGGACCTTTAAAAGAAAATGTTGCCAAACAGGTACTATACCTGTTTGGCAACACTGTCCCAGAAAACCATCCCAACCAACAAAAAGGAGCATAAAAGAAAATATATATTTATATACAAAAATTGCTAGAATACATTCACAGCTCAACAAAACATGATGCAACACAGTTTAGTATTTAATTACAGAGGTTCCCTCAACACAGAGTTGCTTAGTAACAATATATTCACAAATCCACATTTGTAAAAAGTCAACTAACTGTGTAATTGTTCCTTGCAGATAAACAATATTACTGTAACGGAAAACTATCAGATAGAAAGAACAACCAAAGAAGTCACAGTTTTGCATGTGAGCACGAGAGAGAGAAAATATTGGAAGGAAATTAAGTATAAATTGACATTTGAGTGCATTTAACCGCAGTGATTGAATTTTCACAATAGCTGTGGACATGTAAATTGTTGTGAAGGCTTGTCTGCATCACTGTATTGGAAACTTGCAGCATGGCAACTCACTGTTACGTAATTACTTCAAGATATCTATCTGTACATCTGCCAAAACACAGAGCACGATGGAATATGCCCCTTGTGGTTTATCCTCCCTGTGCAGAGCGAACACAGCAACTCTGCAGCTGTTGGCACAGAGGCAAAGACTTCCATCAACACAGATTTTCTGTAGCCATTTTGATTGCGCAAACTAATTCCTAAAAGATCGCCGAGCGACAAGTGAGTTTGACGTGTGACATTTAGAGTGAATCGTCACCTCTTACGTCTTTGCCAGGCTGCCCTGTGTGTCAGATGTGACAGAGACAGAGGTGAAATGAAAAGCAAGGATCCAAAGTCTCAAGGCAAGCGGAGCAAAGTTAAGAAATGCTCCCTGCACCTGCCATTACACGTCCGGCCAAGGACACTGTCCTATTTGGCTCCAACATCCATTTTCTGCCCTAGAGGCTGACAGGGACAGGGACATACTGGGCAAGGCGGGATGGGCACTTTAAGATTCATTTGAATGTATTACGCACCAAACATTGGCGAAGTCAGCGCGCCTCAACCTATCAGAGCAGCTGCTCTTCGATGTTAATGTTTTCACCACATTTCTTAAAGGGGTTCAAAAAACATGTTTTATTGTTGCTATTTGGCACAACAGAGTTGATACAGACTGATAAATCAAGAAGATATTAATACAGTTATGTTTAAGTAATGTTTTTAATTCAAAACCACCAACATATGTTCTCTTAGTTGTATTTATGAATGTTGTCTCAGGCACAGCTGGTGGACAGGTGTGTAGGAGAATGAAGGCATACCAAAGAAGGTAGTAAACACTGTCAGCATTGAAGACAATAAAGAAATACTTTTTCCTTAAGCAAGGGCTGCAAAAAGGAGTCAAATCACAAACAACTGAGAAAATACCTTGAATTATCAATACAATAGATGCATTAAATGATACGAGCAATCTATCTCAAAATCAAGAACAGACTTACAGATGAAACACGGAAATGCTGCAGAAAGTCCTGGACCATCAATAAAAAATATTTGATTGCTGACTCAGTTTAAGATCCAATTAGTTCTTGTTCTGGAGCTTTCAATCATATCACATGGCTTGGAATTGTAGATTGCTAAATGTTTCTGAGCACTTTGAGGACTTCTCGTCCACATCAGCTAAACGTTGACTTTCGAACTTCATTCTTTATGTTGGAAACAAGGTTGACAAAACAATCTTACCTCACAGTCCCTTTAGTAGCTGTTTCTGGAGCTTTTGATCATATTTTATCACCCAATTTTCCTCAGTGGATGGAGTTTGCCCAGTTGTCATGTAGGGTAAGGTACTGAGTAAGCCAAGGACTCAAAATCACAAATCAAAAGACAGATAGAATCAGGATGGTTTACTGACAGCAGGCAAAATAATACATTAAGAACATCTGACTGGCAAATGAATATAGAGATTGTGTGAATATAGAGTGTCACTAATAAAAAGAGTTGAAATAGGAGAAAGAGGAAGGAAGATGAGACAGCAACAACAAGTACGGGTTTTCAATCTAATATGTCAAAGAGTGACTGTAACTTTGAAAATAAAATCTTCCCTTTTCAAATAAAAAGGTTAATTTCTAAGCACTAAAATGCATCTTTGCTGAATTCAATATACTCAAGGTGTTTTTCAGCTACAGCCTTACTAGGTCTGGTATGACCAGCAGTTAAGTGGCCAAAGTAAATATCACTGTGTACTGAGTGAGTTTGTTGACTTCATGACTCGTGACACTTGTTACATTATATTTACCATTATCCAGTGATGGTCACTTGAGGCTACAATGAAGTTACGCAGGCTCGCTCGGAAAAAAAACAAATCATAGAGAAAATTCAATATTCAATTCCCATTTCTACTAAGAGAAATGACAAAGTTAATGGAGTCAGAGTTGTCTTTATTAAAATGAAAAACACCCTGCATGCTGCACATTATTTATGGATAAACCTGGCCTGACTTTCACCTACTCAGCTCACGCTGTCACAGACTTTTGGTGAGTCATGTTTTTCCAGTCACAACCAATCCATGTCTGAGGGAGCAGTGTTGCCCTGCACATGCTTCCAGGTGTTAAGTTAGATAAGGACAAAGTTGAAATTACCTTCTGCAGCTCCTAGCCCCCTGAGTGTGACTTACGGATCACTGCCTTCCAGTCCAAAACATCCTAACCACTACTTCATTTTGGTCTCGAGTGTGTGAAAAGCAAAAGAAATAATGCACCGGGAAGCGTGACATTACTGCAGACACTTTAAAACAGGTATTTAGTTTTTTAGGGATACGGCTGAAATACTTTAGAACACATTCTTAACTTTAACAAGCCCACTGGGGCTCCGTTGTTTCTCAGCTGCACCGGTGGATTTAGTCCCATTGCCAAAAGTCTCTAAACTGATTAGATGTAATAACACTTGTCTTTATGTCCCAGAGGCAATCAGGATGACAAGTGTAAAGCACAGAAGGGAGATTCTATTTGCCTCAGGCTCTGACCTGTATTTCTTTATATCTCGCTTTGCTGGCTCTTCTGACAACCCAATCACCATCACAGTCTGGTCGGCTAACGTACTGTTTCCTGCTTGTGTCATTCTCCTTAACTGTGGTGGAACCGGGTGATGAAAATCAGTTCCTAGCATGAATATGTCTAATTAGGAAAATCTAATTTTAGAAATTAGTGGAAATGTATTTTTTTTCTTTGCCATTACAATGCTGTATATCTCTTGAGCTCCAGTGCGTGCACCACGTTTCATCTGGTTTTGTTCTCCTTTTCTGTTACTCCAATCATATTTTTGTTTTCTCTGTCTGCCTTTGAGCCCAGCCTATTTACGGTTTTTTTTTTATTAAATGTATTGGTTTCTTTATTTTGCTTTCCCCAATTCCAGGCTCATCACATGCCAGTAAGAAGAACACCACACACAAAATACACGTGAATCTGGTGAGCATCTCCGCTGGTATTGATCTCTCTTATCAGCCGTCCAGCAGACAAGGCTAAAAAATAATGAGTTCTTCTTTTGCCTCTCTTTTTCTTAGACTCTGCATCACTTCACCAGTCTGCCTCCTTGTGTAATTCCTCTTTTATGTTTCTCTGGCAGTCCCTTCCATTCGTCCTTTATGTTTCAGATGAACATCCACCCTCCCTATCCTGAATAAAAGCCTGTAAAGGTTTTCCACATGGAAACCATTTCCCCTTTCCTGCCTAAACACCCATTACTACTGGCATTCTAAACTGAGGGCCTGGGAGAACGAACCTTTTAGCCACATTTCCAGTAACAGCATGTCTGATAAGCCGACTGACTATTTCCCTGTGGGAATTTTGCTGTAATGACACTGCACGGCACGCTTGGTAACAAACTTGGTAACAAACACAGCGTGAAGAGACAAGCTTCAGCTGCCAAAAAATGTTAATGTTTTGTTTGTAGAAGTGAGCCATGTGTAACAGGGCTTATATCACAGTGCTGACAATTTTTAATCTTGCATATTTGGAAGCAAAACATAACATTTATGAAATCACATATTTAAATTCAGGACTTTTGTAGGTTAGCCTCACAGGGAATATGTCATTTTAAGATGGCTGATAATACGCCGTGTACACTGAATGAACAGTCCCAACAGTGATGATCTGTTTAATCCACATGAATATAAACTCATTGTACAATTTGTGTCTTTTATAAACAGGTTAGTGTACACTGTATAACTGAATGAATCATGAATGAATCATGCTTAGCAGTGTGTTTGTTCACACTGTTTATTCCCTCCCATCATTAGTTTAAACTGGACTACTTTGTAATCATAGAAAATAACAGGTTACTTAAAGCTGCTATATTTGGCATAGGCCAAGTGTAAAATCTGATTAGCCAACCTATTAAGTATTTTTGACATGTATATTTGTGCATTTGTGCAAGTCAGACAGGAGACAGCACAAAGATAACGCCTCAACTAGCTTGTAATCACAGTGGAGCATTTAGCTGCTAAAGAGCCAGATATTTCCCAAGTTACAGGAAATCAAAACAGAACTAAAAGGAGAGTGAATATTTGATTTTTGCCAAGTGGCCAGAAACGCAACACCACATGAATGCTAATGTTGTTCACACATGCTTAATGTGTAAACAGAAAAGTGTTTGCTAACACCATTAACTTAAAAGGTGAAAATGTCAACGACGTGTTCACTGCTTGTTTCTGCGGACCCGACTAGCCAGATAGTTAATTAAAGATATACTGGACAGATTTCCGTACAGACAGCAAAGATGTTATCACAGTAACCATGGAAACTTTTTAATGACAGAACTAACTAAAGTATAATGTTCGCCTGCTCTCTTGATATGATTGCCAGAGAACTAGCATTCACACTGGATGGACTTTAAAAGAAAGGTCAGTTAAGTCAGGTGTACTCTTTAGTTTTCAGGGAACAGCTCGGGTGTGTTCCCACACACACAAACACACACACACAAACACACACACACACACATATATGTACACACAAAGGTCAGCTGCTCCCTAGGGCTCCACTGACTGCAACTGTGATCAACAGGCTAAACCTTATGACCAACCCCACATGCAGCCTTTCCTCCATCTTCTTTTTTTTGTAAGCATCCTTCTCCCTAGCTTCCCATCACTCTATCTGCTTTTCTCACATTCACAATCTGTCTATCTTAACCAAATGGCAAGAGATCGTTTACATTTGCTGGTCCACATTGAGCTACTGACTTTTCTATAATCTGATCAATGCAGCTGAATGTCACGGAGCCCTTCTATCAAGCAGAGAGAAGGTCAGTGTGTCTGTTCTGTGTAAGTACCAAAAGTAATGTAGTTCCCGAACCAACATTCTGCCAGGCCTTTTAGAGCAGAGTGAGTCAAAGAATGACTGATATTTGGGCATTTTTGCAAGGCAACTGTTATGTGAATACAATCTCATAGTTCTTCCCAGAAAAGAAAACAAGCTGCAGTCTGAATGATGAGGCAAAAGTTTGGGCAAAAGTTGCCGGCGATGTCAAGGCAAAGTAATGATAACCAATGACAACCTGTTAAATATTTGATCCTTATAGTCTGCCTAAATATTCAGCAGTTCAGTCCGACAACTCATGTTTGAAATGTTTATTATAGCAGCAGAACGTTTGGCGTCTAGGCTCCGACCTCATCACTCCCAGCAGATATGTTTACATAGAGATATTGGGGAGTGATGACAAAACATACTAAACCCCCTAGCTGAAGCCCATAGGTGGCTGCTGGGGTGGTGCTGTGTTCGGTAGATGGTAGTGGAGAGTGGGGTATGTCAAGTGTGTATAGCAATGCAGGTCGAGTTGACTGGCTGAACTAGCTTGCAGGTGTCTCTCTATTTATAAATGAAGCGGATAATAAATGTTATTACTGTACTCATCCCAGTTAGGTCATTTGTGATTTGTCTCTGAGATCACAAACACCTCATTAGAAGAAGAATTTGTTTGTAAATTGGGATGCACTGAATCAGCACTGACCTTAATTTCTAACAGTCACCCCAGTTTGATGGGATTTTTCCCACTGAACCGTGTCTGACTCGTCCCTCCCAAAAGTTTAATGCATTTTTTTTTCTTCTTCAATTGTTTATTTTCCTGCATCATTGTTCTTCCTTCTCCCCATCCTCATAAAGCCAAAATGAGATCCTTCTGGACCTCAAACAACCGGAGCACGAAGTTTATGTTTACGTGACCGAGAGAACACACATTCATTGCAGTCAGTCCAACTCAAGAGTGAACACAAATGCTCAATAACACATGCATGTGCAAACCACATCTCTTTTAACATTTCTTGTTTGTTTTATGCAATTAGTTACACAAAATATACAGAGCACATATTTCAAATAAAATAAGTAAAGTAAAGCATGATGAACGTGCTCACAAAGTATCAAGATTGTATATACTATACAATCTTGATACTTATACTATATATAGTATAGTATACTTGATGCATAATATACTATATATTATGCACCAACCTCCCACACCATCCATCAACTATCCCTGAACAGATCCCAATGAAGCTGATCACTGAAAAGGATGAGAACAGGAGAACATCCGTAATGCATCTGCCTGTGATGCACAAGTACAAGTACAAGACAAATATATTAACTAGAAAGGATGTCCAGATGATCCTCAATTCTTGGAATATCCCTTTAAGTCTGATATTTCTAGTTTTAAATTCTAAACAAGTATATTCAGTTCATGTCTTAAGGGTAGGTGGTGATGGTTGAATCCTGCAAATGAGAGTAAGTCTAATGGCAATTAAGGAAGTGAATGCTCTAATGGAGCGGATTGCTGGAGTTAATTTAGTTAAGGCACAAATGGGTTTGAGGAGACATATCATTTTGGCCCAGCTTTGAGGAGACACTAAAAATCAAAGAACAAAATATGTGCAGTAGGTAAGGTGATGATTTATACTGGGAGCATGAGAGGTCTATATCAGGACACATTTGGATAAGCCTGGTGTTAGTTAAATTGATGAACAATCTAAAGCAGACCATGTCTGCCATTAAGAGAGTATTTTATGGATGCGTGAGGTCAGTTTTTCTTCTTGGTTTCCCACTACTAACTCACTTCAATAAATGACAAGATATTACACATAATATCATACAACATTTGTATTAATCTCTTTTCTTCTTACAATCCCATGTTTGTTGGTGAGTTGGAAAAGAAGAAATATTCGCTAA
The DNA here is from genome assembly GCA_036023655.1 of Nannoperca australis. Classification (NCBI taxonomy): domain Eukaryota; kingdom Metazoa; phylum Chordata; class Actinopteri; order Centrarchiformes; family Percichthyidae; genus Nannoperca; species Nannoperca australis. The sequence goes on from JAVQJD010044882.1 coordinate 12,205, forward strand.
ACGGCACTTTAAAACCACACAAGTCAAAAAACATCAAAAATAGGAAGAGTGATCCAAAACAATAACTTAATGTGACTAATACATAAAGATTCTGACATACACAAAAACATTGTCTGCCAGAAGAGAGAGTGCTTACAGTTTCTACAGCAGTGATATGGATTCACAGAAGACCACATTTTGCATTCTTAGATCTAATTGCAGAAAGATCCAGGCAGAGGCAGCAGCATACATGAAAGCTCTTTTACTTAGTTCATTGTGAACTTTGGGAAATAAATTATTAATGAAATAAATATATGTGTAAATCAAAACTTTATACAAATGAGTACTGGGAATGAAGAGAATAGCCGTTCGCACTTTTTTTGTTGAATAAATAGATATGGTGGTTGTAATGTACATAAGTGTGTGCCCGTGCCTTATTCTGCAGTCGACAAGAGGACAGACCTAGAAGATTGTGACAGATTCTACCTGAATGACAAGAAAATTGGATTTAAAAAAATAAATCTTTAAGAGCAGGGAGTGATAGAGTAGACACATATTTATGGAGCTAAATTAAGGTCATAAGTTTTGTTCATTCGAAAAAAAAATCTGAATCTGAAAGTTCAAGTTTTGATGTTGAAGTCTGAAAAATGTAGTGATGTATTCAAAATAAAAATAA